>CAUYON010137418.1:0-24411 GCA_963573935.1 Arctocebus calabarensis | reverse complement strand
CTTCCCCCGGCCCGGCCGCCCCCCCGCCGGCGCGGGGCGGGGGGCCCGCGCCCCGGCGCCCCCCCGGCGCGCCCCCCCGCCCCCGCCCCGCCGCCCCCCCGCCCCCCCCCCCCCCCCCCCCCCCCCCCCCCCCCCCCCCGGCCCACTTCCACTCCTCATCTGGACACAGTGGTTGTAGACTTTGGAGAGGGAGGGATCTGTCTTCTACAGGATGTTCTAAAAGTTGCTACGTGTGGAAAATTGTAATAACAGAATATGTTTGCTGTGAATGGAGACATGACTCTGTGTATGTGTGTGTGTGTGTGAACAAAGGTGGTCAACACATAGAAAATACATTGGAATGAATTTCTCTTGCTCAGGCTGGTGTCGAACCTGTGAGCTCAGGCAATCAATGTAATGAATATTTTTTAAATAAAGATACATTTAACTACGATTTCTCATCTTCCCTAGGTATGGCAACTTTTGAAATAACTGAAGAAACTATAACAGAAAAAGATAACTTAGTCTTTGCTCCCCTTTTTTGAGGAAGAAAGAGATGTGAAACACCTAACTTTAAAGACAAAAAATGTGCCACCGTCACTTTGACACACTTCTAGTGTTATTTTAGTTTCTAGGTATGCCCAAACCATGCCAGGGGGTACACAGGGAGTCGGGTCAGCGGCATGGGACTCAGGAGTGGACGGTGCTCAAGGGCGTGGGACTTAGGAGTGGACAGGGGCTCAGTGGTGTGGGACTCGGGAGTGGACCAGATGCTCAGTGGTGTGGGACTCAGGAGTGGACGGGTACTCAGTGGCGTGGGACTCAGGAGTGGACAGGTGCTCAGTGGTGTGGGATTCAGGAGTGGACCAGATGCTCTGTGGTGTGGGATTCAGGAGTGGACCAGATGCTCAGTGGTGTGGGACTCGGGAGTGGACAGGTGCTCAGTGGTGTGGGACTCGGGAGTGGACAAGTGCTCAGTGGTATGGGACTCGGGAGTGGACCAGATGCTCAGTGGCGTGGGACTCGGGAGTGGACAGGTGCTCAGTGGTGTGGGACTCGGGAGTGGACCAGATGCTCAGTGGCGTGGGACTCAGGAGTGGACGGGTGCTCAGTGGTGTGGGACTCAGGAGTGGACGGGTGCTCAGTGGCGTGAGACTCAGGAGTGGACGGGTACTCAGTGGTGTGGGACTCAGGAGTGGACGGGTGCTCAGTGGTGTGGGACTCGGGAGTGGACGGGTGCTCAGTGATGTGGGACTCGGGAGTGGACAGGTCCTCAATGGAATGAGACTCAGGAGTGGACCAGATGCTCAGTGGTGTGGGATTCAGGAGTGGACAGATGCTCAGTGGTGTGGGACTCGGGAGTGGACCAGATGCTCAGTGGTGTGGGATTCAGGAGTGGACAGATGCTCAGTGGTGTGGGACTCAGGAGTGGACCAGATGCTCAGTGGTGTGGGAGTCAGGAGTGGACAGGTGCTCAGTGGCGTGAGACTCAGGAGTGGACGGGTGCTCAGTGGCGTGGGACTCGGGAGTGGACGGGTGCTCAGTGGTGTGGGACTTGGGAGTGAACGGGTGCTCAGTGGTGTGGGACTCGGGAGTGAACGGGTGCTCAGTGGTGTGGGACTCGGGAGTGGACAGGTGCTCAGTGGTGTGGGACTCAGGAGTGGACCAGATGCTCAGTGGTGTGGGAATCAGGAGTGGACCAGATGCTCAGTGGCACAGGGTACAGAAGTGGACAGGTGCTGGATGAGGGACCACAAAGCAGAAAAACCCAGTCTAAGCCCCTCCTGCTGGGCAATCTTCTCACCAGCTGATCTGAATTTTGTCAAACAGCAGAAATCACATCTTTGCTCCTGGCTTCCAGCCCCTGGCCTACCTCAGCCATCACTAGATGACCCTAAGCTTTACTGAAGTCTGAAGAGTGGGTCCTTCCCTGCTAGAACAACCTGACTTGCATTCCTTTTTTTTTTTTCTTTCCCTCCCATCCATATGACCTCCCTTCTACCTTGTTCCCCTGTGTCTTTCTCTGCCAGTTAGTCCTTCTCTTAGACATAATCTCCTTTCCCACTGATTAACCATAGAAATGACTAAATCTCATTTAAAAGATAATTCCCTAAAGCTCAGGAACAAGACCAAGGTGTCCACTTCTGCCACTTGTCTTCAGTGTTGTGGTAGGGGTTGTACTCAGGTCAATTAAAGCAAGAAAAAGAAGAGGTTGGGTGGTGCCTGTTCTCAGTGGGTAGGGCACTGACCCCATATACCGAGGGTGTCAGGTTCAAACCCAGCCCCGGCGAAAATGCAACAAGGAAATAGCCGGGTGTTCCAGCAAGCGCCTGTAGTCCCAGCTACTGGGGAGGCTGAGGCAAGAGAATCGCCTAAGCCCAGGAGTAGGAGGTTGCTGTGAGCTGTGGTGCCACAGCACTCTACCGAGGGCAATAAAGTAAGACTATCTCTAAAAAGAAAGAAAAAGAAGGAAGTAAGAGGCATCTAGATAGGAAAGGAAGAAGTAGAAATTATATTTATTTTCAAGTAATGTGACCTTGTATACAGACAGTTTCCTAAGAAATTACTGGAGCTAATAAATAAACCCAGGATTGCAGAATACAAGAGCAATGCGTAAAAATCAGTTGTTTACAATACATGAATAATGAGCAATCCCTCAAAAGAAATTTAAGAACTTAATTCCTAAGTATTTTATTCCTTTTGATGCTATTATAAGTGGAATTGTTAAAGTGTAAAAAAAAAAATTTTTTTTTTTTTTTGAGATGGAGTCTCAAGCTGTCGCCCTGGGTAGAGTGCGGTGGCATCATAGCTCATAGCAGCCTTCAACTCTTGGGCTCAAGCGATCCTCTTGCCTCAGAGGATTATTACTAGAGATGGGGTCTCACTTTTGCTCAGGCTGGTCTCGAACTCATGAGCTCAAGCTATCCACTTGGCTCGGCCTCCCAGAGTGCTAGGATTACAGGTGTGAGCCACAGTGCCCAGCTAAAGTGTAAGAATTTTATGCTGAAAATTACAAATATCATTGCAAAGAATTAAAGTAGACCTAAGTAAATGTAAAGATCCTGTGTCCATGAGTGGGAAGTTTCATATGGTGAAGATGACAGTACTCCCAAATTGATCTACAGATCCAATGTAGGCCATGTTAAAATTAACATGGAACACATAAGTCCAAGAAGAGCCAAAACAGTCTTGAAAAGTAACAAAATTGGACTGGGCGCCCTCTACCGGTCACATGCTCTGGGGCTGGCGTGTTCTAACCCAGCCCAGGCCTGCTAAATAGAAAAAAATAGCCAGGCGTTGTGTCGGGTGCATGTGGTTCAGCTACTGGGGAAGCTGAGGCAAGAGAATTACTTGAGCCCAAGAGTTTGAGGTTGCTGTGAGCTGTGACTCCACTGAACTCTTCCAGAGGCAACAAAGTGAGACTCTGTCTCAAAAAAAAAAAAAAAGAGGGCGGCGCCTGTGGCTCATCAAGTGGGGTGCTAGCCCCATATACCTAGGGTGGCGGGTTCAGACCCGGCCTCGGCCAAACTGCAAAACAGAAAAATAGCCAGGCTATGTTGTGGGCACCTGTAGTCCCAGCTACTTGGGAGGCTGAGGCAAGAGAATTGCCTAAGCCCAGGAGTCGGATGTTCCTGTGAGCTGTGTGACGCCTCAGCACTCTACTGAGGGTGATAAAGTGAGACTCTGTCTCTACAAAAAAAATAAAGAACAAAATTGGAGGATTTGGGCTCGGCGTCTGTGGCTCAACGGGCTAAGGCGCCAGCCATGTACACCTGAGCCTGGCGGGTTCAAATCCAGCCCAGGCCCGCCAAACAACAATGACGGCTGCAACCAAAAAATGGCTGGGCGTTGTGGCGGGTGCCTGTGGTCCCAGCTACTTGGGAGGCGGAGGCAGGAGACTCGCTTGAGCCCAGGAATTGGAGGTTGCTGTGAGCTATGATGCCAGGACACTCTAACCAGGGTGACAGCTTGAGGCTCTTTCTCAAAAAAAAAAAAAAAAAAAAAATTGGAGGATTCACACCTTCTCAATTTCAACACTTAACCATAATCAATCAAGATTACGTGTTACTGGTATAAGCATAGACATATAGGTCAGTGGAATCAATTTTGAGAGTCCAGGAATCATTTGTGGGAATTGATTATAGACAAGGTGCCATGACAGGTCAGTGGGAGAAAGAACAGTCTTTTCACCTGGGACAACTGACCATCCACATGCAAAGGAATGAAGTTGGACCCCTACACCATCTATAGAAATTAACTAAATGGATCAAAGACATAAGTTCTTGCTGTTGGCTGCCCAGCTGGGACCTCTAACTCTGCAGCTTGAGTGCTCACGGGTTGGTTCGGGTTCATGAAGACAGGAGGGTCAAGATACAACTGTCCTGTCCAAATATTACAAATGCCCAAGAAACTATATTTGTCGATTTAGCCAATGAACACACAACTCCAAGGCTGAGTGAGGATGCGTCCTCAGATGGGGGTTAAGAGCAACCTGGCTTTTCTGATCAGCGATTTGTGGTCCCCTTCACGGAATTGGTTGCTCCTTGGTGTAGTTCATGCAGGCAGACCAGGTGAACAGGGGTGTCAGAGCTTTTCTGAAAGCCTCTCCTCTCTCTCCTAAATCAGGAAAAGATTGGCAGGTGAATCAGACCGTAGTCTTCACACCAATTTCAGGACTCAGGTCACCTTTATGGATAATTTTATTTGTGCAGTGAATAATCACATGATCACTTCACCTGCCTTGCCTGGACATGCTCCAAATGCAGGATCATGGGCCAGTGTTATGAAAAAAAGTATGTCAGAGCAGCTGCTGAGATGCCCATCCATGGCCAGCGCATTGCCTCAACCTAACTTAACCCCAGGCAGGGCAGCTTGTGTGAAGGCCTTAGGTCCTCTTCTTGTAGCTATGAGGTAAAACTGAGCTGCTGTGCACTTGAGCTTCTGCAGAATGAAACTGAACAAATGCAAGAAGCATTTATAGACATTGCACAACAGACAACAAAGGACCACGGTTTTTCTTTTCTTTTTTTTTTTTTTTTTTTTAGAGTCTCACTCTGTCACTTGGGCTAGAGTGCTGTGGTGTCAGCCTAGCTTGCAACCTCAAAGTCCTAGGCTCAAATGAGCCTCCTGCTTCAGCCTCCCAAGTAGCTGGGACTACAGGCTCTGCCACAACACCTGGCTATTTCAGAGACAGGGGTCTTGCTCTTCCTTAGGCTGGTCTGAAACTCCTGAGCTCAAGGCATCCTCCCTTCTCGGGCTCCCAGAGTGCTGGGATTACAGTTAGAGCCACCACGCCTGGTTAGAACTGTGATTTTTTTAGAGCAAGGAAACACTGCCATGATTGCCTGTAAGTTGGAAACACGTTTGTGCCACAGTTTGGGGAGGTGGAGACCCAATCAGAGTGAGATCAGAGTTCTAGGCTGTCCGTGGTTGAAATTTCCAACTTAGAGTCCTGGAGTAAAAGGGATGGCTTCAGAAGTCTGCAAGGACACCACAGGTCTTTGAGGGCTGGGCTATGCACGGGCAGAGGGAAACTACAGGCCTGGCAGTTTTTCTCTAATAGTTTTTCTTTTTTTAACCTTTAGATTTTTAATCCATCTACAGCTCATTTTTAATTTTATTTATTTACTTTTTTTTGAGACAGAGTCTAAAGCTGTCACCCTCAGTAGAGTGCTGTGGCGTCATTGCTCACAGCAACCTCAAACTTACGAACCCAAGCAATTCTCTTCCCTCAGCCTTCCATGTAGCTGGGACTACAGGTACAACGCCTGGCTATTTTTTGGTTGTAGTTTGTCATTGTTTGGCAGGCCTGGGCTGGGTTCAAACCCACCAGCTCCAGTGCATGTGGCTGGCACCCTAGCTGCTGAGCTACAGGCACCGAGCCTACAGCTCATTTTTAAATGGAAGAGATCGAAGTTTATTTTACTCTGGAAAGGTAATGGATAATGCCAGAACCATTTGTTAATTAAATCATCCTTTTCCTGTTGAATTAAGATACCGCTTTTATCGTGTTACATTCCCATACATCTTTGGAACTGCTGCTTTTCCTGCGCCAAGAACAATGTTTCCGTTATAGAAGCTTCTCAAGGAGCTATTAATAGTTGGTGTCTCAGACCTCCTTGCTGTTCCTCACTTTCCCGATGTTCTTAGTGATTCCTGGACTTTTATTCTTTCTCGTAAGCACTACAAATATTTTATCTGGCATAAGAAGTAGACAGGGAGCTTGGCACTCAGCGGGCTTGATAAATGTTTGCTGAAGGAACGAGCAGGTGATAACTGTGTCCACCCTGCCCCTGAAACCAACCCCGTCAGCAGCAGTAGCTAGACTCTGGGACAGAGCAGGTCCCCCGTCACAGGCAGAGAGCTGACAGCGGAGTGTTTGTCTCTGGTGAATACAGAACTCCTACAGGGAGACAGGTCCTTGGAAGTACCATATGGTTTCCCCGAGGAATCCTCTGTGGGGAAATATTTAGGGAGCCCTAATTTGGAAGTCCTGTGTTCCCCAGATTCTAGATGAAGAAATTCCAATCCCTGTGATTAAGAGAAAGTCCACCCTCGGCCTCCCCTCTTCCAGCTGCCAAGCAGTCTGAGAAGGGCAGTGGCCCAGTCCTGTGGACGAGACTCCAAAGAGAGATGTGCGTTTGAGCTGCCTTGGCTTCCAGCTGGTGCCACTCCCTAGTTACCCCCTGGAGAGACCTGGAGAAGGAAGGCTGGGCCCAGCACTGGAGTCTAGGGGGCCTCTCTACCTCACACTGAGAAGTAAAATCTCAAATAGAGTGAAAGGCCAGCTTGGTTATGTTTGCTACCTGCAAACACTAAAAACACCTCTTGAAAGAAATTGTCTTCTCCTGGCAGTCTGTGAAGGTTTTCTTAGCCATTTGGAGCATGGAAGGAAAAGAATATGAAGTAATTACATAGTGAAGTGTAGAGAATTGTGATGGAAGAACCAGTGCATTTTAACTCTGGTGGCTTTGCAAAACCAGATGTGAAGTTAAAAATGGCAAACAAAAAAAAGTCCTGCTCACAGCAGGTAACTCTGAAGCTTGCTTCCTTCTCTGTACCCCATAGGTGTTTATTCACATGTATAAATAGGATTTAAGAAATTCTTCTGTCACTTAAGACTTGACAGCCAGAAGGAATTCCACCATCACCCCCACAGTGTTGCCGTGACTAACCCAGTTTCCCAGGCTGGGCCATTTCTTTCTTTCTTCCACAAATATTTACTTATTAAAAACATACTAGGTATCAGGCATTGTTCTAAGAGCAGTGGCCAAGTCATGAATAAAATAAAATCCCTACCCTCATATTGCTTACAGACTAGGAGGGAAGAGTCAGAATATAAAATAAAATAATAGATAATAAAAAGCAGGTCACAGGCCAGAGCAATTCTGAGACACGCCAAGAACACAGATGTGGACTGTTGTTTTCTCTGCCCAGCCAGGTGTTATCTGCTCATTGGTCCAAATGGCATTTCGGGGAATGGCCGTGATTGGCTGATGATAACGGCTCTGACTTTCTTGGACAGTTTGTTAAGTAACAGTGTCATATGGGGGCCTTGTGTACAGAGGGTTTGGGGGCATGTTGGGGACCTTGTTCTCAGTGGCCCTGGCAGGCCTTGTCCTCGTGTCTCCTGGAGCTGCTGCAGTCTCCCTCTCCTCCCCGATCCCAGCATGGCCTCCACTCCAGTGCAGTGGCCTGATGCCAGGATGCTCTTCAGAGCTAAACCGGGAAAGAGCAGCAGCATCAGGCTGCACACATGGCCAGCCTCCTTCAAGCACCACCGCTGAACATTGGCCAGCAGCAGGGGGCCCCTTGGGGGCCAGAGTGGGGGCTCGCCCTCAAACTGCCCTTCTCTGCATCAGGCTGTCGGGTTTCCCCATGTGGGGTTAGAGGGTGGGGCAGCTTTCCAGAAAAGCAGCAATCTCCTCTTTCCTTTTATGTTTAAGAATCCCTGGTGGACACACCCACCTGGTGGCATTACCTAATTATCTGCTGCCCCACCACAGGGCTCCAGGGCTCTCAGACTCCAGCTTGCTCTACATCGGAAAGGGAAACTGAAAGGACACCCCCCCCCCCCAGCCCCGGGAGGTCTCCTGCCTTGTAGAAATGGCCCAGAGCACCTGGGCAGAAGCCTGAGAGTCAGGGTGAGGGGTCAAGGTGGGGGGGAGCTTAGTGAGGCCGAGGTCTCCCTGTCCTGTCCTTCTGATCACAGCTTCTCAGCCTTCCCACGCCCACACCTCTGTCCCCCGTCCCCTCCGCCTGCCTCTTCCCACGTTCAGACACACAGGCAAAGTCCCAGCCTCTCAGGATGATTTTTTCTTTTAGAAAGAATTTCACACATACAGGAAAGTTGCAAAATATACATACAGCCTAAAGAGCACCCTGTGCCCACATTCAACATTTTGAATGGTGAACATTTTACCTCGTCTGCCTTATCCTCTGTGAGCACTCCCCTCCTCTCTTTTTCTCTTTCTCTGAACCCTTTCACAAGTCACATACATCAGACACTTTATCCCCAGACAGCTGAGTGTACATTTCCCGAGAACGGAGCATAGCACTAGTCCATGTTGGGACACTGACCGGGCCAGCCCTCTGTCTGGTCTGCTTTTGGGTTCGGTCAGTCGACCCCGTGACCCCTTTGCTGCGTTCCTCCCCGGCCGGGGCACTGCCCAGGGTCCAGCGCTGCCTTGCGCAGTTCTGTCTCTTTAGCCTTCTCCATTGGGACTGTCCCTGGCCCTTTTTTGTCACAACGTGGATTTTTCAATGATAGACCTCTCGTGTGGGACCTTGTTCTCCTTGCGAGGAGACTCAGGCTGCGCCTTCATGGCCGTGACCCTGCACAGGAGAGCCACCCCAACCCAGGGCATCACTGCCTACCACCAGTCAAGGTGCAGACTTCCCACTGCAGCCGGGAAGCCGACTGGGGCAGGCCTGCCAAGCCGTGCACACACCCCGCTTCCCCTAAAAGTCGCCTCCCGGTCGCCCTGGCAGGGCTTCCTACCTCCCCCTCTGAGGATGTTCACGTCTGCTTCCTTCCTGGGAGGCAGACGGGGCTTGTGTTGCTGACTTGGGAGGATACAGTCATGACCTTGGCAGGCCTGTGAAGGGTGGTTAACCTCGTCAGGAAGTTTCCTGACATGGGTGCGGACCCCACGGTCTGCTGCAGAAATGGCCAGGTCCGGCCAGGACTGATGCTTGGGCCCTCACAATACAGCAGTGGTTCGAAAAGCAGGGCTCTGTGTGTGTGTGAGTCCCCATGAGCAGTTTCCCTGCGATTTACACTTGTCATGTATTTACCAAACTTTGTATGCACTCCTGAGTGATGACTTGGCCTTCCAAGCTAAGTCACAGTGAAGGGCAGCAAAGGGGCAGGCTAGGGGCCCACCGTCGGGCCCCCGCCCAGGGGCTGTAGTGGAAGTTAAGTTACTGGTGCTCTCGGGCACCCTGTGGTTGTGCAGGGGTGGACAGTTGTTATTCTGAGTCTCTCCCCCACAGGGTTGCTGCCTGCTTAAAGAATATTCCTTACTAGCTACTGACCTCTGTAAGTTCTATGTTTTGACATCACCTGCTCTGCCTCTTGTGTGCCTGTTTTAATAATGTTATTGAATTCCTTATCTACGGTGTTTTTGTTAAATTCATCAGAGATGTCAGAATTTGTATTATCCACCATGGTAATTTGTTCTCAGGAAAACTCAGGGCTGCCTGTAACAGAAGGGCCTCCAGTGGTGGCTTGGACAAGTGGAGATGTGTTTTGCTCTGTGACAGGGAATCTGCAGGTGCGTGTCCCCCTGCCTTGCTACCCTCAGCATGGTGGCTGTCACCCTCATAGAGGTAGTGCAGTGACCCCGGCAGTGGTTCTGTGTCCAGGGCAGAAGGAATGTGAAGGGACAGTGGCAGCTTCGATTGTCCCTTTTAATGAGAAAATGCTTTCCCTGAGGCCATCTCAGGGCCACCTCTAGCCGCTCCCCTGGTCTTGGCCTTCTGAGCTAAGTCTCCAGCGAAAGGCAGCAAGGGGCAGGCTCTGGGCGTGGTGTCAGGCCCACCCGTCCATGGCCCCTGCCAACTCTCTTATCCACTCTCTGTCCCTGGGGTCTGACCCTGCAGGTGCTCCGTGTAAGAGGAATTGCGCAGAACTCAGTCCTGTGCCCGTCTCCTTCCCTGTGGCATAGTGTCTTTGAGGTCCGCCCATGTTGGAAGCCACTGGGCTTTAAAGTTCTTTCTTGTTGGCTGCTGTGGTCTGATAGAGTCTTCCAAAGTTCCTGTGTTGGAAACTTAATCCCGTGCAATCGTGGGGGGGGTGGTGCCTTTAAGAGTTGACATAAGACTGGCCAGAGCAACGTGGAGACATGCCCGTCTCTACAAAATAATAACATCATTAGCTGGGCATTGTGCCAGATGCTGTAGTCCCAGTTACTCGGGAGGCTGAGGCAGGAGGATCACTTGAGCCCAGGACTTTGAGGCCACAGTGAGCTGTTATGACTCCACTGCACTACAGAGTGGGTGACAGAGCAGGGCTCTACCTTATTTTGAAAAAGCAATTGATGAAGACACTGCCCTCATGATGGCCTGATGCTGGCACCATGGGAGCAGCCCCAGATTAGAGGGTAAATTCAGCTCTCCGCCCCTTCCACCACATTCTGACAAGGAGGCTCTCACCAGGTGCAACCTGCTGGGTCTTCGACTTTTCAGCCTCCAGAACAATGAGCCAAACAAGCTTCTGTGGTTTCTAAATTACCCAGTCTGAGGTATTCTGGGATAGCAGCATAAGACAGACCAAGGCAAGGCAGTGGCGTGTTGACTGACAAACTGTCAGAGTCGGGCTGACACCACTGCACTCTAACCAGGGTGACGGAGTGAGAATCTGTCTCAAAAAAAAAAGAGAGAGACAAAGAAAAAGAGGACTGACACAAGGAGAACAGGGCCACCCCAGCGACAGGGTCTGTCCCTTTAAGCTAATCCTTAATCTCATGCTAAACTGGGGGTGGAACATTCATGGGTTTTCTGGATTCCCAGAATGGGGAACTTGCCTCTTTCTTGACCTTATGGAGGAACTTCCAGGGGCTGCCACGGCATTTACAAATGTCGTGGTGCTGGTGGGTGTGGTTTTTACCACGTTATTGAAGGCATTTGACTCTAGCTATGGCTAAAGTAGAATAAATAAGAGTCCCTATTGGTTGTGTTTCTTAGCTAAGCACACTCATGTTCTGAGGCTTTCTTATCCCGTTGGCCTCTGCTTCTGACCCTGCCCTCACTGCCGCAGGTGTCCGATTCCTGTCTCACAACTCAGGGTTTTCCTACGTGGGGCTGTCATGGTGACATGGTGACCCACAGCTGGATCCTTGAATGCACAGAACTTAGCAGGAAGTCTTCAAGGTCCATCCGTGGTTTAGGTGCATTCCCGGTGCATCTGGGAATGAGGGTGCCCTGTCCCCTGGGAACAGGGACAAGGGTGGGCATTGTGTTTGAGGGCTGCCCATTTGACAACTGCTGTACCCAAGGAAGGAGGGGTTGACCTGTCACTCTGGGAATGCCCCTCGTCCCAGGTGGGCTTTCAGAGAGGGAGCGCGTCTATACACACACGCACAGAACCAAGGCACCTGTTGACAATTTAGTAACATTCTGCACCTTCCAGGAGCCCTCCCCCAACGGGGCCAATAAAAGGAGAGTCCTGGTGAGAGTCAGTTGCCTTTTACAGTAAAAAGCCACTCCTGTAGGGTTGTTTCTTGTCTGGGGCCACCCCGTCATGTTGGCCCTGCTGGTGATCTTTTTCCCTCCTAGGGAACCAGAGAACCAGGATAGAACCAGGAGGCTGGACTTGACACTTTGGTGCGTCTGGTTATTCTTCCGCCAAGAGCACACCAGGACCCAAGGGCAGATGCCACCTGACATGCCTTTCGAAAACACAGGTGTCCCTAGATGGTGCCCCAGGGATGCCACCGCTGACATCCGAGAGCAAAAGGCTCACAAAATACCTGAGCTTCTGCCCAGTAAGGAGGAGATAGTTCCTTGAGAAAAAACCAGGCTGTTAGGGCAGGAGCTTCCTTAGAGATTATTCAGCCTTTTCCAAGTAAATAATTTGAGGCACAGAACATGGACATGGCTATCTCCAGAGTACCTAGGTGATACACACACCCCTGGGTCCCGTCCGAGGGCTGTGCTGGGCTGTTGGCCACCTGTCCTCCTGCCTGATGGCCTGGCAAGACAGACGCTCAGCTGGAAGTCTTCTCTCTTCAGACAGCAACTGCGGGCATCATCACCTTCTACACCGACGCACAGCCCCTCTCCCTCACAGCCTGGCAGGCAGAGACTCAAGGTGGGAAGAAGTACTGAGAGCTGGAAAGTCCTGCGGGTCGGCCCACTGCAGCATGGCCCCGGGACTGCCTCTGTGGGACCGTGGGATGGCCATGTGGTGAGGCTCAGGGCTGACCTTCTAATTAGAGGACAGATGTCCCCCATGCTTCCTACAGGTCCTGTTAGGAAGGACCTCCCATTAGGAGGAGGGCGATTGCTTAGTGGGCTCTGGGCTGCCCACCGCTTCTCCCAGCGGGGGGACCTTCAGGGGCTCCTCACCTGGGCCTCCCCACAGCACAGTCCCACCTGCTGGGGCTCTATGACAGTCCCATGAGGATCTGGGACAGTGATGGATGGTGCACTCGGAGACCCTTTTGGTAAGTGCTGCTCTCTCTGGGCAACTTATGTTTATTTTTATGAAGCCTTGTTCTAGTGCCTTCACGTTACCATGGCAGAGACCCAGGCTCCCATGGACATTTAGGGCAGTGGACGTTTTTGTCCCATTGACACCTGCCTCTGTCAGGGGATGAACAAGCAGCAGACCCAGGAGGAGCTTTGGGGTTGGGGGTGGAAGGACAGCTGGGGGTGGTGTGGGCCGGGGACACACAGGTGGTCTAGCGGCAAATAAGGTAGCGGAAAACTGAGCCCTTTGCTGCCTGTGAGGTTTTCTGTCACTTCCCCGACCCCAGGTGACAGGTTTTCTGAGTCAGTTTAGCCAAGAGGACATGTCCTCCCATGCTGGGCACCTGGGAAGGCCTGTGGCATCCCTTGTTTGTGCCATGGCAACAGGAGACCTGGCATCTTGAGAGTTTGGGGACTCCATCCATCCTGGGCCCTGGGAGTCCGTTCCTCAGCCACGCTCAGGATACAGGGGGGCAGAGCTGGGCAGTGTTAGGTTCAAACCCTCCTTGGACCAGCAGGGGAGAGGGGAGGAGGAGACCCCAGGGAGGGCAGCCCAGGGCCACCAGCCCCTCCCCACCGTGACGCCGCCACAGCTGCCACCCCTGCTCATTCCATTTGTTCTGTTCCTCCCTCAGAAGAGACTTCCAGGATTTTCTCTCTTTGATTGGGGTTTCCTGGTCTCTGTGTGCTGTGGAAAAGCTGGTAAGAGGCGACTCTGCCGCCCATCAGACACGTGCTTTTCCTAGGGACGGCGACCTGGAAACCTCCTCTGGAGTTGCCCTTCTGGGACGGACCCACGTTTGCCCTGCCTGCCCTGGGGCACGGGTCCTCCAGCGTTCTCAGGGTGCTGAGGGCCCACACTGGTGCCAGGCAGCACCCCGGCTTCCCGGGGGCCATCTCAGTGGTTCTGTGTCTTTCCTTCCCCAACCTCAGCCGTGTAGGGTGGATGGGCCATAGTCTCTCACTTTTGAACATGAGGCTTTCCTGGCAACTTATGTGAGTCAAATGGGTGAAAGTGGAATCATTGACTTAATTTTCTCTTTGAGAAAATGTTTTTTCCTGAGGCCTAATTGAAATAGCATTGACCATTTTAAAGTGAACAATTCAGCAGCAATTATACATTCCCAGTGTTGTACAACCACCACCTCTGTCCACTTCCAAAATGTTTCCCTTGCTCCGTAATGAATCCTGAGCCCACTGATGGCCCCTGCGCAGCCCCTGGAGCCCCTGAGACTGTGTCTGTGGGGTTGCCCATTCTGGACGCGTCATAAGTGGAATCAGGAGTCTGGCTGTTTTCTTGGAGCACGTTGCCCTTGAGGCTTGTCCACATTGTCACAGGTGTCGGTGTGTCACTGGAGGTCCCAGTGCATGAACAGACCACGCTTTCCCTCCACCCTTCTGCTGACGGACGCTTGGCCTGCTTGCCCTTGTTAACCGTTGTGACTAGTGTGGCTATGAACACACCACCGTATGCGTTTTTGTTTGAGTTCCCCTTTCAGCTCTTTTGGGTACCTGGGAATGGCATTGTTGGGTCATATGGGAATTCTGCATTTAACTTTTCAAGGAGCCACTGAACTGGCTTCCACAGCAGCCGAACCATTTCACCTTCCCGCCAGCAATGAGTGAGGGTTCTAATCTCTCTGCATCCTCACCAACATTTGTTATTTTTTCATAACTCTTGTGATCCTGGAGGTTCTGAGGCGGCCTTTCATTGCGGTTTGACTTGTGTTTCCCTAAAGCATCTCCTCGTGTGCGAAGATTCATTGGTGAATCTTCTTTGGAGAAATGTCTGTTCGAGCCCCTCTACCATTGCTCAGTTGGGCTGTTCCTGAGTTGTCAGAGTAACTTTCTGCTCTCGGTGCTAGAATCTTGTCCATTTCATGATTTGCAAATATTTTCTCCCGTTCTCTGGTCTGTCTTTCACTGTCTTGATAATGCTGTTTTTGGTTTCTGTTTCTCAAGTGATTTTTATTCCCATAAGGCTAAAAATTGCCATATAATTTCTCATTCTACCTTACCTTTCTGATAACATCTTGTAAAAATGCCAGAAGTATTATCAATATTATTGAATTTTTGTTTGATTTCCCCCCCCCCAATAGAAGGTTCAGTCCTCAAGGCTAAGTTGAACTAACAGCCAGTTAACACCAACTTTTCCCACCTTAGGTGGGATGGTCATCGCTTTGCCTTCCTTGATGACAGTGCTATCCATTTAGGAACCTGATATATTATCATGACTTTTAACTTTTTTCTTTATTTTTATGTTCATTTGTTAAAATTAAACACTTAAACGCATATATACCAGCACTGTTAGGGAAAGAGAGGTGTGAGGAGCTCTGGAGTGGCACAGATTAGATGTGACCAAATGTGAGAGTCATTACAAAAATTTTGAGACACAGCTGGGCACCTCTGGCTCAAGCAGCTAAGGCGCCAGCCACATACACCTGAGCTGGCAGGTTCAAATCCAGCCCAGGCCTGCCGAACAACAATGACGGCTGCATTGGCCCAAAAAAGGGCCGGGCGTTGTGGCAGGCGCCTGTAGTCCCAGCTACTTGGGAGGCAAAGGCAAGAGACTCCCTTGAGCCCAGGAATTGGAGGTTGCTGTGAGTTGTGATGCCACGGCACTTGGTGACAGCTTGAGGCTCTGTCTCAAAAAAAAAAAAAAATTGAGACACACAAAAATCAAGAAATGTAAAATCCACATGGATGGAAACAAACGAAGTCCTCCCAGCAACACCAATAAGCCGAGCCAGGTGGAACTTTCACAGGTGACTCAGAAAGGACACTGAATCAGAAGTGTTTCTCAGAAGTGAACAAATGGCCCATAACATGGTCTGTCCCAAAATTTTCACAGTGACCTACAGGTGCCACTGGCCACCAGGTGATGGATGTGGTCCAGGGGAGCCACTGGCGCAGGCACTGAAGTTCCAAGTGACCACAGCCCCCAGGGCACAGAGCCTGCACACACACTTTGGGCTGTATATTTTTTCCAAAAGCAAAACTCAGAGTGTATGGAAGGTGGTCACATGTCCTCTAAGGGAGGCTGAGATTGTTGCAACACAGCAGACCAAGAATTCCCCAAGAGGGGCCTTTTCTCGGAAAGTATGGGTCTGAGGTGGAGAGAGAAACAGTGCCGAGAAATTAATATGCAGAATGTCTGTGAGCAAGTCTGCTGAGACTCGGGCAGAGGGACCCAGATCAGCCTGTAGCGAGGCAGATAGGTGCCACCCTAAACTGAATTTTCAGGAGTTTTTAATTAAGATTTTAGGGTGGCGCCTGTGGCTCAGCGAGTAGGGCGCCAGCCCTATATACTGAGGGTGGCGGGTTCAAACCCGGCCCCGGCCGAACTGCATCAAAAATTAGCTGGGAGCTGGGAGCTGTGACTCCACAGCACTCTACCGAGGGCGACAAAGTAAGACTCTGTCTCTACAAAAAAAAAAAAAAAAGATTTTAGGGTGTGTGTTTACAGAAAGAAGAAGAGATTAATGGTCTCAGGACTTGTGCAGATGCTCCTTTCATTATGAAAAAGGTCATCAGGCACTAAATAAGAAAATTCTCAAGGGGGAACTAGTGGTAACAAAGTTGCCTTAGGGGATGGGAGAGAACTGGTTATTGTCACAGCCTTTAGACTAGATTGTTTGGCTTGAGAGTAATTTTGAATCCCTTCTACCTTCACTGGTATCCTGTCTCCACTAAACTGCTGAATTTTACTCAGATGTCCCCAAACTAGTTTACCCATGAGAGCGAACATCCCAAGCCCCCTTGCACCATTGGGTCTCTGAATAGTAGGGGTGGGGGCCAAGGCCCGGGCCATTCCCGCACAGAGTCCTCTGGACTGTCACCTGTACTGTCTCTCTCCACACATTGATGGCGTTTGCAGGATGGCTTAGTCTCATTATTCTGGACCGTCACCCTCTCCCTGGGTGTGCCGCTAGACCCAGCGCTCCGAGCCTGTCAGTCTTCACCTGTGGGCTAGGCAGTATGGATCTCTGCTCTGGAGATGGGCTGAGGATGAGTCTGGAAGCCTGAGCTCAGTGAGTCTGGTGGGGTCAGGTGGGAAGAGAGCTGGGGTTGAGGGAACCTGATGGCAGGGCTCGTTACTTCCACGTGGGGCCTTTCAATGACAACAACAATCTGTTCTGGTTAACTCAGGCTCCTGGGGTTTACAGAAAGGAGCGGGAGCTGCCTAAGACAGACCAGGAGGCCTTCCTCATTGAGGTGAGGACCCAAGGGCTGCCAGCAGTGTTCAGCACGGTGGGGCTGCTGCCACTTCCCCGGAGCAGAAGCTGTGAAGGGCCCGCGTACAAGCAGCCACAGGTGTACACATCCCCTCCTGCCCCAGCAGGTCAGATGGGGGCCCACCAGGCTGGCCTCCACCCAGCATCTTCAGTGTCACCTGCTGCCAAGAACATGTCGGGCTGTGCTGTGTCCCAGTGTGGCCATCTGTGACCCTGGGCTTCCCGCCCCAGCAGCAAAGAAGGGGGGTGGCAGGTTGGCACTGTCCGTTCCCACGCCCCATAGGGACAGAGCGCCCCACAGGGCCACTGCCAGCCGCACCCTCCATAAAGAATGTCTAGAAACCGGACATGGTCCCGACAACAACATCCCGTCAGGCTTCGTGGATCCTTCCATCACCTCTAATTTGCACTTCTGCTCCTATGCAACGTTCCCTCGGCTGTTTGCATCCACACTTCCGAGGTTTTAGTCGTTCCTGGCGTTCCCTTAGGAAGACTGAGTGCGCGAGGTGCTGCGGGAAGGGTCCCTCTAAGCCACAGGCCCTCCTTGGCCTCCGTGGCTTCTCCTTAGGATTGCAGGACAGGACCTCCCTGTTGTTTAGATTGTCCCCAGAAATGCCTTGCCGTAGGAAATAAAATGAGATACGAACAAGGAAACCGAACAGAGGGCTTGACCCTTGTGCCACAGAAGGTGTGTTATGCTCGTCTCTTGTGTCACATTTTGGCTTCTGTGTCATCTTAGCCCGTGCATAGGCAGGACATTTCTCTCTGGAGTTCTGGCTTTGTCAAGTCTTCAAGTTGGGATCGGCGCCCTTGAACTTCCAGCTATGTGTCTGCACGAGTCACCCTCCCCTGTGTCCTTAGACAGATCTTACTGTGCAGGGGGAACCAGCACCTACTGTCGATTCCAGGATTCTTGTCCCTGGAACAGGGGCCAGAGGACACGGGGGAGGTGTGAAGCATCCGGTGCAGCCCACCCCTTGCCCAGCTCACGTTTCGTCCAGTCCGTCTCAGCCCCACAGGAGTGGCCACAATCAACAGTGCGTCAGGCCTCCTGGAGTCGGTGTAAATTCAGACCCCACATCCACAGCCCTCAAGCTAGCTGCTCCCCACTTCCCATGTAAACCCTAAAAAACACTCATCGGACCCTTTAGGGAAGGAGGGAGGGACTCTGCAGGGCTCTTTCTCCAGGAGCCTGGGGCTGGCCTTTCCTCATGGACTATGAGTCCATGCAACTGACCACATTCCAGGTAGACAAAACTCAGCCTTTATGCCAGAGGCCCCACGATGTGCTGTGTTCACTGTTCTTTCCCTCCGATTTCGTAAACACCTGTGTTCTTCGAGGCCTGAAAATGACTCACATAACTATAAGCCAGGAAATACCTCTAAACTCAGTGACAAAAGCCAGCACCTCTGTAAAGTTCTACTTTCCCCATTTTATCATTTGTTTTGATTTTTCAAGAAGTCCTTGGGGCATCTGGTTTTCATCATTTCCAGACAGAAAAACCCAGCCAGCTCCTTGCACATGATCAGTTTCCAGCTCTATCCCGGGAGTCTTGTTCCTTAGGTTTGGAAAGCAGAGATTTCCTCTGCATTTCATAGTTTATGTCAAATGTCTGTGCACAATTAAAGTAAACAGGCAGCTTTGTCCATTTCAAGATCCCTTGGCATGAAGTGAACGATCTGACTGCTGATGGTTGGTGTGACTGTTGCTGTCTTAAGCCACTTGAGAAAGCCTGGGTGAGGAGCAAACACCTTCTGCCACAGTTGGCCCCCATGTACGTGGCCCCAAAGGAGCCCACGGTGGCTTTTCCAAACTTGGTTCCCACACCAGACACAGAATCGATTTCCATGTCAAAGCAGCCCTCTGGCTATCAGCTGCTTTCTCCAAGCCTTGTGATGGGGCGGGCACTCCCCCGTGTTCCCTGGGCAGGGTCAGAGGTGAACTGCCAGATCTTGAGGACGCATGTGCGTGTTCAGGAGATAGCCCCAGGACTGGCCGGTGGACGGGCCTGGAGTTGGGCAGCACCAGGTGTGCCAAAGCAGAAACCCACCGTGAAACCTCAGGTCGGAGCAGGGAGCTCCCGCTGACCTAGTGTCTCTCTGCTGATGTCTAGAGGCAGAGACACTGGTCACAAGCTAGAGGTCCTCAGCTCTCATTCAGCAATGGCAGAAGAGAGCATGTCACAAGGGAACAGGAGCAGGACTGCCCGTGTGACGTGAGCCCTGTCCTCATGGGCTGAGCCGCAGGCAGTCAGAGGAGGAAGGCCTTGGCCATTGTGCAGTCAATTTATTTTACAGGCGAGGACCCCGAGGGCATGGAGCTGGCCTGTGGCTGTCACCACACTGCAGCTGCACACCACCCACCCCTGCCCGCTCTGGACACGGCCTCTCCACTGCTGCCCAGCGGCTGCCTTCAGATGGAATTTACCTTCTACCGGGAAACCTCAGCCAGCAGCTTTGGCCAGTGACCGGAGTTCCAGTCTGCCTTGCTGAGCCGGGGTTGTGACTTCTGACCTGCCTGGCCAGGCCCAGGCCTCGGCCGGAGGGCTGAGTCAGGCACCAGGACTCGGGTGCTGGCTCTGGATGTCGCACAGGGCCAGGCTCCTGCTTGGACCTTTCACGGGGTCGCGTCTTCTCGCCCACGGTGGTGAGGAGAAGCCGTTGCTCTCAAGAAGAGGAACCAGAGAGCTGTAGTTTCCTCTTTCTTGGATCTTGGTGTTTCTCTTCTCCAAGATGCTGAGAAACGGCCTCACCTCCCTCCCCAGGGTCTCCAGCCCCACGCAGGGCTGCCAGCTGCCGCGGACCAGCAGCAGGTGTCTCGGGCTCAGCCGCCAAGGGTGGAGGGGATGGAGCACTGACCAGCTGGTTCCACAGACAGCAGTTCTGGGGGACAGTGGCCTGTGCAGACACAGAAGTTGAGGTTTTGACGGTCTCCTGGTATCCTGACCAGGCCACACATTCATTGGCTTATGTTAGAACAGTCTGGGGGTGGCGCCTGTGGCTCAAAGGCGTAGGGTGCCGACCCCATATGCTGGAGGTGGCGGGTTCAAACCCAGCTGCAGCCAAAAAAGCCCTGCAAAAACAAAACAACAGGAATATGGTCTGTGTCAGCAGTTGGAATCCTCAGAATCCATTTAGAATGTAGTTTGGACTTTCCCTTGCCAGAAGGAGGACTCAGCCACCCTTGATGCTCCTTCAGGCTCTCCCTCCTCCCAGTTCCTCAGAGTGGTCAGTCTGGACATCTGCCTTCAACCGCCACCTCTTAGGGACCCTCCTCGGGGCCCAGTTTGTTGCTCACAGAGCCTGGAGAGAAGGGAAGCCCACAGACAGGATGGAGCTCAGCTGGCAAGGAGGGGGGATTCCTGGGCCACAGCCTTTCCTGGGGTCCAGGGCATTACCCAGGCAAGTTTTCAGAGAGGAGTTCTGCTATGGGGCTGAGAGCTCTGTGGGGTCACGCTGCGTCCCTGGGACACATCTTCACAGTCCACGTGTGCTGTAGGGTTAGCAGGGTGATGCTGGGAGGCCGTCTGTAGCCCTACCATAGGCAGAGGGTCCCTGGGAGCTGGTGGTTTAAGGCAGCTGTCTGGATTGACCCCAAGGAACTGGGAAGAGGCAGAGAACTGGAAATAGCATCGAGGGGGTCTGAGCTCCACTTCTGCCAAGGGGAAGTCCAGCTTACATTCTAAATGGATTCTGAGGCAACGTGAAATTGTAAGAAGGCGCTACACCTGGCACTTTGGCTCCATGCCTGGGCTCCTACCCACACACCGACTTGTCCGTCAACATCCCTCCACCCGGGTCAGTCTCTAAACCTGCCAAGAAGGAGCAGCCCTGCTTCCCACCCACAGCCCCAGCAGCCAGGACCCTCAGGGCGTCATTTCAGCAGCAGGAATCCCTAGCTCAGCCTGCTCCCAGGGTGTGCCCAGACTTGGCCAGCACGCCCGGCTAGGCCCCTGTGTGCAGGAAGCGGAGCGGAGAGGTTTCGTGCAGAAGGCCTCCGCCTGTGTCTGCCGTAGCAGTCTGAGACCAGCTCCAGGGTAAGTGCCATCAGGACTGAGACCCACCTCTGTGCCCGCCCCTGGCTGTTCCAGCCTCTCATGGAAAGGGACAAAGGCCCCTAGTGGGAACCAGTAGAGGCTTTTTCACCAGTGGTCCCCAGGGAAGGGGTTCAGGGGCAGGCAGGGAGGGAGACCTTGGTGGGTCCAGCCCTGCCCAAGACTGTGGCAGACTAGAAGCTGCACCTCTCAAGTGATGGCTTATGGGCACACTTTCGCTTTTTCTGGTGGGTCCTGAGTTGGAAACAGGGACAAATATTAGGGAAGCTGGCAACACTGCCCACAGAGGCCGCAGAGACTATGGGTGACAGTTCTGCTGTCACAGAGGTTTGGCTGTGGCCTGTTTGTGAGCTCAGACTTCTACTGTGGAGTTTTAGGTTTCAGTCATGATTTCTGCCTGTCTTTTGTTAATTTGTGATTAATTTACTGCACAAATACTTCTTGAGTGGGCTTTTTTCAAGAACAGCTACAAGTGCCAGGGGTTCAAGAGACAGCAAACTGCATGTGGGCCCTTCAGATGGTCGGGCCCTGCAGCCCCCTGAACTCTGCTTCTCCATCTGTCCCCGACCAGTTGCACCATGCTGATTTCAGGTCCCCGTGACAACACACGATCCCAACAACATGTCTGGGGCCCTCTGGGACAGAATTAGGCCTCCCCAAAGGTGAGAGGTTGCTCCTCTGTCCCAGGCGTTTCTTGTGTCACAGAAAACTACTGCCAGAAGTAGGCTGCCAGACGCCTGTATGGAGGAGCAGAGGGGACCTCAGAGCAGGACAGCTCTGGGGAGTCCCCAGGTTCCCTCCACCCTCCCCGACACATTCTTGCTCTTTCATAAACACAGTTAGGAGCTTTTCAGAAACAAGCTCCAACAGCCCCAGGACCTCCCAAACGGCACTGAGGAAACAAGATGAGTGGAGGTGGCCCGTGGGGACTCTGCCAGGTCAGCTCAGCTCCTCCTGCAGTAATGTCTGCTCGCCTGTTAGAGGTCTGCCCGGCTGAGTGCAGACACACTCCGTGCCTCTCCCCGCTGCCCTTAGCAAAGGCTGGTGATGATGCTGAGTCTCCCGGCCCCTTTGCCCCTTTGCACCTGACGCCAGGCACAGATTCCAGAGCCGTGTGGGTTACCTTGCAGGGTTTCTCACCTCGGGTATTAAAAGGTCCGAATGTCTAACTTGTGACTTCATTCTCTCCTCCATGAAAATGCTTCTCCCCATCTTCGTCCTTCCCTTTCTCTCTGCTCCACCCCCAACCATTTCACTCTCAGCTCAGGCCTGGCCCCTTGCTGGGAGGGGATGTTTAATGCACACTTTAGATTTAGACCTACTCTCCTGACGTTGCTTTCACCTTGTTCTATCTGTTCCTGTTCCCTTTCCCCTCTCTTCCCACTTTCTTTCAGGCTAAATATTTTTTACGAGCCCATCTCATCGTCCTGGTTCGCTCAGGGGATACAACTCCTATGTTTCTCAGCCGTTACTGTAAAATTCACAGCAGATTAGCCACTTGGCTTTATTAGCTACACAGGTGGAAAGTGACTATTAAAAAATACGTGTGATTACAAGGTCTGTAATGCTCTCAAAATTATCACCGTGTCACTAGCATGATGTCACTTATGTGCTAAAGACTGAAGCTTTTTTTTGGCCGGGGCTGGGTTTGAACCCACCACCTCCAGCATATGGGGCCGGCGTCCTACTCCTTTGAGCCACAGGCACCGCCCAAGACTGTAGCTTTAACCCAAGAATCATTGACTAACTTGCTCACCTGAATGAGCACACAGGCCAGGGTGGTCAGCTGGAGTTTTATTGGAGAGCCACCCTCCTTAAGTTGACGTCGTTTTCAGAGACTGGACATGCACCCCATGTACGGTCAGCACAGCAGGCCCAGTTCCTCATGTTGATGACCTCTACGTGTTGACCAGTGTGTGACAGGCTCTTGGGTGGTCAACTTTCAGAGTTTGTACTGTATTTTATTATACATGCGCATAGTTATTTCTGTAAATGTTAATGTAAACGGCATTTTAAAAATTTCGGTTCCCATTGCTCATTGTTAGCATAAATAAATACAGCTGATTTTGAACATTGACCTTGTGTCTGGAATAACTGCTAAATATACTGAAGGTTCTTGTAGATTTTTGGCAGATTTCTAAACATTTCCTAAGCAACAGTCAGATCATCTGTGAATAAACACAGTTTTGCTTTTTCTTTCCCATATGGAACCTGTTATAGAAACAGTATAAAAACAGCTATTGACATACAGCTCACCTATCATGTAAATTGCCCAATGAAAGTGTACAGTTCCGTTTTTGGCATATTCACAGGCCATGCAGCTGCCAACACAGCCAAGTTTAAAACATTTTCGTCTCTACCCTGAGAAACCCGGGCACCCTGAGCCGTTCCCCCTGAAGTTTCCCCCATCTCCCCAGCTGCAAGCACCCCAATCTAAGGGTTGTGTGAGCTGGACGTTTCGTGCCAGTGAATCACACAGAACATGGTCTTTGTACCTGGCTCCTTTTCCTCGACGAGTTTCTAGGTTCTCTGTGCCATAGTGTGTCAGCACTTTGTTCCTGAGTACTGTTCCATTGTATGAATCGAGCACATTTTTTTTATCCATTCACCCACTAATGGACACTTGGGATTTTTTTCTCCACTTTTTGGCTATTACATGTAACACTGCTCTGAACGTTTGTGTGGGTGTTTCCATTTTTCTTGGGTGTATAGCAAAGTGGGATTATGGGTGCTTTTTAAGGAACTGCCAGACTGTTTTCAAAAGCAGCTGCCCCATTTTCCATTCCTGCCAGCTGTGTGTGAGAGTCCGGCTTCTTTCCGTCCTCGTCAACACTGTTGTCATCTGGCTTGGTGATGCAGCCTCTGTACACCCTGGCTTGACCCTTCTTGTCTTGGTCACTGATACCTGCACAGTGCTGGATGGAAGTGGGGAGGGTGGATGTCCCTGCTCCTTTCCTTGCCGTAGGAGAAAAGCTGCCTGTAAAACTTTTTAAAAGCATGAACAGGGTGGCTCCTGTGGCTCAGCGAGCAGGGCGCTGGCCCCATATACCGAAGGTGGCGGGTTCAAGCCCGGCCTCGGCCGAACTGCAAAACCAAAAAATAGCCGGGCGCTGTGGCGGGCGCCTGTAGTCCCAGCTACTCGGGAGGCTGAGGCAAGAGAATCGCTTAAGCCCAAGAGCTGGAGGTTGCTGTGAGCAGTGTGACGCCACGGCACACTACCCACGGCGAAAAAGTTACAATCTGTCTCTACAAAAAAAAAAAAAAAAAAGATTTCCAGTTTAAAATAAAAAAAAAAAAAGAAAAAAAAGTTACAGGTGGCCAGGCACAATGGCTCACACATAATCCCAGAATCTTGGGAAGCCAAATTGGAGGACTGCTTAAAGCCAAACTTTAAGGGTGGCATCTGTGGCTCAGTGAGTAGGGCACCGGCCCCATATACCCAGGGTGGC
>CAUYON010137416.1:0-30443 GCA_963573935.1 Arctocebus calabarensis | reverse complement strand
TTATATAGTGATCAAGGAAATGCCATGAAGGATATCTGTAACAGTATGATCAAAATATTTCTGAATGTATATGAATTGTGCCCTGTGATTGCACCAATGTACATAATTATGATTCAATAAAATTATTAAAAAAAAAAAAAGTTTGGTTTCCAGCAAGTAAGTAATTAAAAATGCAATTTGGAAGAAATGTGCCAGGGTTATCCTGGTGAAAACTAGTGGTCACAGAATCATATAAACTGAAATCAACCGAAGGATAATTGTTATTCAAGTTGACCCAAATAGCACAGGCAGAGAGGAAAGCCAGAATTGACATAAACAGTCTCTCTATTAGGAACGGTCTTTGGTACAAGGCGCTGAGGATGGTGATTCAGATTGAGTGTGAGTAGGTATGAGAAGAATCTCTCTGCTAGAAAACAATTTCTAATATGTCCTTCAGTCCACAAGTTCAAGCCACTTCATGACAACTGTTAGCCCACAGAGACCTGGTTGCCTTGTACATCTCCCTCATAAAGCTGAGCTCACGGTGGAGAAGGGCTAAGTATTCAACCTCAGCAGAGTAGCAGGCACAAGGGAGATTTCAAACAATTCCACAAGCACATTAGATAAACTAGGACATTACCATACTCTTCAGAGCTTACAACTAGTAGTTTAATCTAATCTAGATAACTATGGACCAGAATGGCAGAAGCAAATAATTAAAATAAAGATTTTTTCCTCAATATGCAAATAGAATGCCTTTGTAGAACATCCTTTTTCAGATTACAAATAATTGCCATATTCTTCTGAGTAACTTTCAAACATTACACTGATGTTGGAAATGAGAGAAAGAAAAAAGCAAATTCATCTTGCTTATAGTAAATGCAAATGCATATTTTGCCAAATCTCTGAGTTCTAGAAAAATAACATCTTTGTACTATACCTTCATATTTACGATCATTGAGTGAATTGTTAATCTTTAACTAGAGCAGAGAGCAATCACACTGAATGTAACAAAGAGAAAGGATCCTCTTGCCTTTCCACTAAGTAAAATATTTCTCCTTTATTGGATACCAAGAACTGTACTTTAAAAAAAGGGAGTGGGGCTATTCATGGTATTGCCATATCTTAAAATATCCCTGTGTCTCTTAAAGCACTGTTTATCTAAAAATATTAATTCCACTTCTGAAACTTCTGGATGGAGAATTAACATTAGTAGAAAATAAGAAATGAAGGTAAGTGAGGTAAATGTAATTGCTCTAAAGTTTGTCTCTTAGAGTGTTGCTATGAGTATTAGCAAGTTATATGTTCTTCTTCAACTGCAAACAACAAATTAGACAGGTACAAGATAGGAGTCATTTTTAATCAGTTCCTCCAGTATTTATACAAATATAATAAAAGTAATATCAAAGAATTGCTATGCATAATAAAGCCATTTCTCCTGATAAATACAAGCAAAAGCTTCAGCATTGTATGAATTTAGCAAAGCCTAGAGTTGCATTCTACTTATCAGAAAAACCAAAATAATGGAACAAAAACACTTCGATAGGCTTAATTCTCATGTTTCAAAATTTCCTTTGGTTTATTTTCTCCTAGATATTCTAATATTCTGAAAGGATTCACCTCACTATTGCAGAACTTTAGTGGAAAAGCATGGCTTTGGAATGAGCTAGAACTCAGTCTGAACACCAGCCCTGCTGCCTTGGGTTTCAGGCTACTCGATTGTAAAATGGAAGCTGATTTAAGGTAATTCATGAAATTCAACTGTTTGGGGGCACCTGCTTTTTTTTTTTAATACATGGAGATTTAGAATAGGAAGGAGATGGCATACAGAGCAAAGGAGGGGAGACAGCAGACGGGGATCATACAAAAGAAGAAAACTCAAAAGCAAGCGGGGCTGAGTGAAAACCTGCATTGGCTTCTGAGGGTGTAACTGGAGTGAGGTCAACCACTTCTCCAAAGCTACCCTGGCTTTGCCCTTGAGAAAACGATCACATAGCCTCTGAACCTGTGGTTTGATGGACCTGATCCTTTACTAAATCATTGTCCTTTCCTGCTCCTTCCCTCTGCAGAGTGAGAAAACCCTGAGAGAGCTGAGAGCTGAAATAATTTATAAAAATAGATTTTCATTCAGTGAGTTTTAGACTGAATTTAGAGAATCTATGTTTTTACATGTATTGTCTTAGACAAATTCCACTTTAAAAATACATTCAGTTCTTGAAAATACTTGAGGTTGAAAATATTTTCTGGCTTTAATTCATTATCATTCACATCCCTCTATGTAGCTGCTATTTATGTACCTTTAAGGTTTGGAACATACACTGCATAAAGAAACATACATAATAAAGAGTATCTATTAATTATCATTAATCCCATCATCTTGCCAGCAACTGAAAAAAAATGATTAAAAAAAAAGAAAGAAAGCGATTTTTTTCATGTTGTTGCCCAGAGGAGAACTAATGAGTTATGAAACCTCTCAGAGTCATAGAGCAGAAGAAAAATGGTTGCCTTGGTAACAAGGCAGCCCAGTCAGCTGCACACTCTCTCCCAAGAGCATCTAATTTATTCAGCAAACACAGGCTAGAACAGGTGGCTAACTTAGACGATGCCAGAAAGCTTTAGCTCCCAAACATTGGCGCCCTCCACATTTTCTTATACACAAGTTTCATTCTTGTCCTTTGTAAAGGAAGAGTTAACAAGGTGCATTTCAGGGTGGCTCATGACACTTTAGTAGACAGAACAGCTGGTGTCATTTGTCACTTGAATTTTCTGGAAAAAAAAAAAGAACGGGTATGTGATTGCAGAAAATGGTTGATAATGACAACTTAATTCCACTGGTTACTTTGAAAGTAAGACTGTTCTAACCTCTATTATAAAATTTTAAAATTGGTCTTTTAATAAATCACATATTCCTGTGAGTGTTGACAGCAAGAGAGTTTATCACAATTTTTGTTTTAGATAATAAACATCCCCAGGAATTGTAGTTCCGCAGGCCATCTGACAGTACACAGGTATTTCTAACAAGATTTGGATTGTCAAAGAAGAAAAAGGGGGAATAATGCCAAACTTGTTAAAGCTGTACTTATTATAATATTAAAAATTATGGAAAACTAGCAGGATAGACTTTTTTCCTGCTACACAAGGACTTTTATGATACAGTCCCGCTTCCCTCTCTGACCTCACCTCCAATGACACAGCCTAGTGCATCCTGAACTTCTGTCAGCAGCAGCCCACGGACACCTGCTTTTCACGCTTCTGTGAGTTGCGTTTGCTATCTGAGGACCTGCATGACTAGGTTCTCTGCTCAATGCTTACCCATCCTTGACAGCTAAGACCAGGCATTTTTCTCTACCCAAAAGCCTTTCTTCACCTTTCCAGGAAGAATTATGAGATCTCATTGTGTGCCCTTTGCAAATGAATTCATTGTTTTTCTATCTGCTCTCTTCTTTATGTTGAATCTCCTCAGGCCTTGAATGTGTCTTGTTCATGTCTCATGCACATAGTAACCGGCCCACAGTTTAAAATCATAACATTAAGAATGAATGAATCAATCAATGCATTGATACAAAATCTGCACAATCCTAACACACAACAAAATATTTTCAAAAATCTCACTAATTTAGACAAATTACAATGAAATATGCTTATATGAACCAAGAGCCTACATTTTTTTAATGAGTGGAACTTCTTCTTCAAAGGAAGTCCCAAATGGTACTTTACTTCACAAACACTCTATCTGTCCAGCTCCAGCCTGATGATCCTTGACCCTCCAGCATCAAAGCATCTACCAAAAAACACGAGCAGAGCTTGACAAATAATGGGCTCAACTTATTTCACATTCAATTTTGCTTTGCTACTGCCTAGTAAACAGTAATCACACAAACAAGTGTTTATAGAAATGATATTTAAAATAGAAGACGACATCAGCTAGGAAGTTTGGGTCTTGGTGTTTCTTTATTGATCTGTTTTTGAAGTCTTGCAATTGTTTCCAAAGGTGACCCTTGCCAAGTGAGGATGTTTCCTTGGCAACAGGAATGACTGCTTCCAACATGTAGAGAAAATGCATCTCTGTTTGTTTTGTGTTCAACCACTACCCTGAGACACTCCACTGCTTCAAAGGAAGCAGGAACCTGTCCTGTTTAAGGACTGGATTGACTTCCCAGCTTATGGGCTGCACATTACTCTGGAAAACAAAAGGTGATGGTCATTGTCTAGTAATAATTTCCTCATTTTATGGGAAAGAATACAACTTTCACATTGATACATTTTTACTCCCCTTCCTCAATTACCCAACTTGTCTACCTGTGCAATCTCTCTCTCTCTGTCTCTCTCTCTCTCTCACAGACACACACACACACACACACACAACCTTCTTTCTTCTTCTTTTTTTAAATTTTCTGTGTTAAACTTCTGTACTTCTGTCAATCCCCTGCTTTCTGTTTCACTAATTTTCTATTTCAAGTAATGGCTTCTTTGTATAGCTTAGTTTCCAGCATCAAACAGGTTACAAATCAGAATGTAAGCATCTACCCACTATGAACAAAAATGGGCTTGGTCGGAGCACCTGATGCTGGATCAGCACACATAGCCTGGCATTATTGCAAAATGAGATGGAAAAATATAAGAGAACTTTAAGTCAATGTTGTTTTTGATCAAGTCCCCCTTTAATTCGCATTTGCTCTTTTTCTTTAAAATGGTATAGTAACATCTTATCTGTTGTGTTTTGTTCCTCTGAAGAGAAATTTAAAACTATTTTTCTTGCTAGGGAGGAAAATTCTTCATGGAAATTTCATACAGTTCCACAGTCGAATCACAAGAGGGCTGGAAACCCTCTTGTCTCCTGCATCCGACATACCTCTCTAGGAATGGAATTATTTTATCTGGATTAAATTTTGTGTTCATAAAAGGGAAGAAAATTAAATTGTGTAGGGTTTTCTTCCAGATATTGTGTTTATGCTAATTTCAGTAGGCAAATGACTAAATAAATTATATTTTTAGAGAGCTAAATAAATTAGATTTTAGAATGGCATAACAAAAGGGCTCAAACACATAGCCTAGGTATTTCAAAGTAGAACATATAGAATCCTTAACATGAACAGGAAGTACCCAAGGACTTCCTGCCCATCCAAAGTAACCATGGAATAAAACTATTAAAAATAGCATTCACCAGGCAGTGTCATTTATCACTTAAAATGTATTTTACTCTAATAAACTTAGAAATTTGGACATTCCATAGACCTGAGAAATAATCATATCTTTTATTTTACGTGTAAGGAGATAAACACCAAGACTCAGTTTTAGATGCACAGCTGTGCAGGTTGGCTGCTGGCCTTCAACTCATACCAAAAAGTTGTGATGCTTTTTGGCTTACCATATAAAATATCTGCCATAAAAAATACATTTTTCCCTCATTGTGAACTATTTTACTTTATAACTTAATGCTCAGCTTTCAATAATTGTGAACAAATTGTTTATGCATGTATGTATGTGGTACCAACTAGGAATGCTTCCAACTGAAAATAATTCAAAACCTTTAATAAATATTGGATAATTCTTTTTTTTTTTGAGACAGAGCCTCAAGCTGTCACTCTGGGTAGAGTGCCATGGCATCACAGCTCACAGCAACCTCCAACTCCTGGGTTCAAGCGATTCTCCTGCCTCTACCTCCCAAGTAGCTGGGGCTACAGGTTCCCACCTCAACGCCTGGCTATTTTTTGGTTGCAACCATCATTGTTCTTTGGTGGGCCCAGGCTGGATTCGAACCCACCAGCTCAGGTGTATGTGGCTGGCGCCTTAGCCACTTGAGCCACAAGCACTGAGCCTGGACATTTTATATAAATGGAATCCACAGGCACCGAGCCAGGATAATTCATGTGACATAAAAAGTAGCCTGGAGGAAGGGAGTTAGCATTGTTCAGTGGTTTGACCATGTTGGGAAAGGCAACTGCAAAATTCTCTTGCAAGTTTTCATGTTTTCCTCCTCACGATCACAAGATGGCTACAAGAGTTCGCAGCATTTCACTGCCTTCAAGAAAGAAGGAAAGGGGGCCATGAAAGCCTTTATATTCTGTAATGTGTCATAGTACCCCGATATCAGGTGAATCAGTTCTTCCATAGGACTTTTAGCAAGATTACGCTCCTGTTGCCCTTCCCAGAACTAAAGCATATAACCACGCTCACTGCAGTGGAGAATGGAGACATAAAAACTCACTTTTATCGTGGCAAAAATGGCGATGGAAAAATTGATTTGAACAACCTTAGGGCTAGCTAAGGTTTAGATGCTTACTTAAAGGTAACAGATAGGTGGATAGAAAAATAGAGAAATTAGAAAAAAAATGTTTAAAGCTATGAAAGACGAAAGAAATCAAGAAAGAAAATGGAAAAAATTATATCATCCACTGCAGTCTTACAATAGGAAAACAAATTGCCCACAATGAGAAATGGAGGTGACGGAAAGCCACGTACAAATGTTTTTCACATTTTTTCAGGTGAAATATCTGAAGCATGCTCAGGGGACTCTTGTCACTAGTTACCAAAACGGGCCACAGAGAGCTGCTGCTAAGAAACTTTAACCACGTGTAAAGGACCAAAACTTAAAATTACCCACTGTGTGCGTAATGTAAATAATTTCACACATTCTTCTTAACAAGGAACTTGTAGAGACTATAGTATTACATGTTATTGGGGGGGGGGTTAATTTTAAAATCACTTGAAAGTATTCTGAAAATGCTCATACATATTTGCGGGAGCTCTTTCTTTCCACTGGGCTAGTGTCATACGATGTGGAAACAAAGTAAGCTGAGTGATTCCCACAGTATCACGTCAGCATCTTCAGTTTCTAGGGCATGAATTTTTGCTCCTTTATGCTCCTAAAATAAATGAGAATGTATGTGCTGCCTCTTCCTCCTAGTGCCTCTGCTAGGATGCCAGCTCTGTAAAGGTAGATAGTCAGTCTTGTTTTCTGCTGTGTCACTAGTGTTTACAATAATGCCTGGCACAACACAGTCATTCAACAAATAGTTGCTTCCTGAGTAGGTAAAAATTAATTCATTCAAGATCAATTGCCTGTTAGGCAAACATTATTCTACTGTGAGGTGAAATTCAATAGATTATGCTAAACTGTACTGCAACATAGAGTTGCTTACATACAGAGTAGAGTTAAATATCTAATTCTGCTTCAGAAAACAGCTCGTTGATCTAAAAGACTGGACTATAAGTGTCTTGAGAACCGCATGCTTATCCTTTGGTCTCCATTACCAAGTCCAGAGCCTGAGGCAAAACGAATGTTTGCAAAACGAATTGCTGACTGGATTTAATAGTGAGTGACCACCAAAGGGATGGAAATCAATAGTTTAATTCAAACCATTATAATAAAACTACCTTGACATTTTTCCAATGAGCATACAACCTCTGAATTTCATTCCAAAGAATATTATTCAAGTTCAAAAACATTCAGCTTTCTATTCAAAAGGCCAAGGAAAATCTCAGAGGAAATTCATAAGACTCAAGTCAAAGCTTAGGATAAACTCACACGCACGCACGAGCACGGACACTCACAATCCATGGAGCACTTTGTTTTTGCAGATCATTCCAGGCTAGTAACACTAATCATTTCCAGGGAGAATAAAAGGATGCTATTCAGAACACGAGTGGCTTTTCTCTGAGCATCAGAACCAAAGAACCCTATGGCAGAGAATACGCTCCTGTAAGATCAATTTTATTAATTTTTATTTATGCAATCCAAGTACAATTTGAAGCAAGTAAAAATCACTCTTTTTGTGGTTAGAAGATTAAAACCATTGTTTTCTTTAAATCGGCTATTTTTTTCTTGCTGTTCAACCCGACCTTAAAGTAAAGCTCACCATAGACACCATGGTAGAATTTTATAAAGCAGCAGCAGACAAGGTAAGTATGTGTATTTTCCTAAAGTCAGGGGCTGCGTCTTTGGAAACACTCTTGGAACAGGCTCTGTTCTTTCTGCAATAGTGTTCGCACTCTGTTCGACGCAGGCTCAGGTGAGTGGCTCAGGTGAGTGCGTGCGAGCCCAGCTAACATCCTGGGAGCCGGAAAGTCCACGGGGCTCTCCCCCGTGTCGGTGGAGCCGTGAAAAAGGCAGCATCTTGCTCATGAAAGTGCAAGCACAAAGACGTCTTTAGCTGAGGTATTTCACTCCGTGAAATAAGAAGGAACCAAGGTAAATAAATAAATCCCAAGTGAAACACTCAAGCACACAAAAGACAGGACTAAGTCATCCGGAAAGCAGGGGGCTGCGCGTTCGTGGAACGTTACCTTTCCTTCCCTAGCGAGGAAGCTGCATCGTGGTCATTGCTGTCTTTCCTCGCAGCGCTGATTTCAAACCGCAGCTGAGAAAGCAGCTGTGCCAGCGAGGCGCCGTGCGCTCAGCGGGAGTCCTGTCTCCTGATGCTGCTCCCAGGAATTCATGCTTCCTTTCCCCGGCTGTGTGGTTGTGAACGGTGCCAGGAACCTGAACTTGGTCCTCTCTTCCACAGCAGACGTCCGAAGATCATAGGGATGGTTTCTCTAAAGACTTCAAGAGCCTGAATCGCCCTGTTTTCGTAGTTGTTTTCTTTGTAGCCTCTGACAAGCAGGCATTGGCTAGTTTTCAAGATATTTGAAATTCTGGAAGGCTCTCATTAATCCTAATGTTAATGGAATAGGTGACGCCAAACAGACTTGGAAGTTGCAGCGTATGGCAGAGGAGCCTGCCTGCTTTGACCCCCATCCATCCTCGTGGCAGAAAAGAAAAAAGAAGGAGGCTTCGCTGGGACACTGCATTTTTTGCCCCTAGATCGCAACATTGAAACCTTTATCTTTCCAATTAAAAAAAGAAAAACTGTTTTAAGCCTCAGATAAAAGTAGCAATACAGAATTAACTGCAACCTAAAGTAAAGCTACTTTTCTTAAAAGCCCTTGAAAATGGAATTAATGCGTCTCTGTTTGCATATAGTGACATTAAAAATGTTTTATGAAGTACTCTGGAAATGACTTGAAAAATAATTATGGGGAAAGTACTGAGCAACATAATGGCTGCAGCCATGACTGATGGGGAAGAAGGCCCTAAGTGAATAAAGCTCGTCATCTGCAGGGCTGAGAATCCTGGCAGGGCTTGGTCTTCAATGGCAAAGCAAAAGCAATCGTTTACATCCCTGAAAGCATCAGAGACTTTAAATATGTACATACTTAATGTATGAAATCACATTTGCACTTACAAAATATGTGTGTGTCTCGGATTGGATATTTAAAGACATTCGGTTCCAATATTTAAAATAGTATTTACTATGTTACAGTACTTACAGTGATTATTAAAATACTTAAAATCAAACAGCAGTAATTTAAAATGTATATTTCATTATTGAGTTCATTTTCTTTTTCCCTCGAAACTGCAAGCAGCTATACAAGTCAGTAGAAAATACTCAATAGAGATATATCCTGAGTCATTTTAGGAGTATCTTTTATACTCACTTTATTTTATAAGTCAATCTGGGGAAAGATACAGAGCTGAGGTATTAACATTCAGAAATTCTCATTTTCCAATGGGTTTCGTCACCAAAGACTCATTTATGAGAAGATACTTTGTGTCTGGAGCTTAATCACTGTAAATTGAAACAAAGACTGCATAAAACAAAAGTTTAGATCTAGACATCATTGGCACATCTTCTTTTAGGAAATTGCCTTTGTTTTGCAAATAAACTTCTCACCAAAATTATTTGTGAAAACAGAAAACTAATGCATAACTATTCTTGAGTAACAAATTACCACAAATCTTACATCTTAACGCAAAACACAGTTATCTTACTCTTGGAAACTTAAATGCACTAATTTATAGAGAATTATGCAGCTCAAGTATGTTGCCATAAAATTTTGCTATATATCTATAATAATTTATTTTTTTCTTATTCATTCATTAATTCACTCACTCACACTCACAATATCTGCTATAATTTATGTCAATATTTGGCTTTTTAAATAAATCTAATATATTTTTATTTTTTATTTTCTTAGAGACAGCATCTCACTATGTTGCCCAAGCTGATCTTGAAGTCCTGGGTTTATGTGCCCTGCCCACCTCAGCCTCCTCAGTACTGGGACTACACAGCATGTCACTGAGTCCAGCAATAGTTGATATTTTTGTCCTGAAAAAAAATATGTAAGAATTTGTCTAGTGAACACCATTTCCAAAAATAGTGAAAATTCACTTTTAATATCAACAAATTTTTCAGGTCTGTCCAAAGATGCTCCTTAATATAAGAAAATGAAGAAGATGGGTATTGAGAAATTGAAGAGAATAATAATATTGATGATAGCAATATTTTGGAATTGTGCTTTCAACAAATAATTTCATATAGATTAAAGAGTTAAACTTAATAGTTGAATCAAGCTTAGGCAGTTGGAATAATGTATAAAAATCATGAAGGGCATGGTAGAAAGCTCCAAGAGAATAAAAAATACCAATGGAACCATCTAGACTTTTAATATGCTAAAAATCATTTTAGACTATATTGTTCAAAGTATATTCAACTTAATCCTTGCAGAGCTAAAACGGATTGAGTAAGAAGTACAAGGTCTCAACTAACTGATTGACAAAGCATGAGTGGATACTCCAAAAAGAACAAGTGCAACCCATAAAAGCACACATTAAAAAAAAAAATTCAACCTCACAAGTAATCGTAAAAACTCAGGTAGAAATTGGATTCCATCTTCTATTAAAAAATCAATTTTAAAGACACACACTTTACAACAATGATGAAGGTAGAGTATTATGTTACTGTTAATAGTTCCCTGGGGTAGAGAGGGGGAGGACATGGGCACAAACCTCCCTAACAGTGCAGTGAACACTGTGAGGGTGGTGGGCATACTAGCGGCAGGGAGTCAAGCCTTCCAAACGTAATCCATATAACCAAACTCATTTGTACTCCCTCAATATTTTGCAATAGAAAGATTAGTTCAAACTGATAATATGGCCATTTATTAGGAAAATACAGCAAACAGAAGACACCAAAGAAAATGACCACACATTTGATTCCAATAGCCATCAGCAGGAGTCTCTTCTTTTAGTCCGTATTTACAAAGATGCTCAGCATATCATATCACAGAAATGAAAACATGGAGAAAAGCAAATGTCGGACAAAAAGCAAATAGTTTCAGAAAGTGACAATTGGCCCTGGGCTCTGGCAGTGAGAGTGAGGCTGGGGTAAACACACAGGTGTGCCTGTGACCGTGCATGGACCATGGCCAAGACAAGGGCACGCAGCAAGAAAGAACTAGACACCCCTCCTTTCAGACTAACCCTTGTGACTTGCACTTGTTCGCCTGTAACAACGCAGCATTGCTTTGACTCTCCTACCACCTGGAACATATTCACCAAAACATCCAGTTCCTGAATGATCCTTGCTTCCTGAGGGCATCCAATTCAGACATGGTCCCTTGTCTAAGCCCTGATTAGAGCCACTCCATATGAGCCCAGACCCTTTCATAACCCTTGCTCACACTTCCTCTGCTGAGTATTCTCCCTTGCTTCAGAAAGCTAAATAAACTTCATTTTGTTTGTTCAGATGTGTTCTCATGGCATTTGGTTAATAAATTTTAATAGGTTGAACTGGACTGTCCATTATACTGACTAAGATGCAACCATTCTAATGATAGTATCCAAAAAGCTAAAATATGACAATACCTACCCAAAAAATAAATGAAGAAAATACACCAGCTTCTACGGTTAGAATACTGGGTTTATTGGTGATTTTCCTCTTAGTACTTTTTTCCTTATTATCTTATCTACTTTCTTTTTTTTATTAAATCATAACTGTGTACATTAATGCATTTATGGGGTACAATGTACTGGTTTTATATTACTTTCATCAAACTGGTTAACATAGCTTTTACACACTGTCTCGATTATTGCATTAAGACATTTATGCTCTACACCTAGTAGATTTGACACGTACCCTTGTACAATGCACCATAGGTGAGGTCTGACCAATTACCTAGATGAGTAAATTCTTTCTCTAATAAAAAATATTTTGTTAAAAATATATAATATGTGAAAAAAAACAAAATCTCTTCCCTCAAATAAAAGGGCTTATATATTTTTTCTTTTCTTTCTTTTTTTTTTTTTTTTTTTTGAGATAGAGTCTCACCATGTCAACCTGGGTAGAGTGCCACGGCATCATAGCTCACAGCAACCTCCAACTCTTGGGTTTAAGTAACTCTCTTGCCTCAACCTTAAGTAGCTGGGACTACAGGCACTCGCCACATGCCCAGCTATTTTTTGGTTGTAGTTGTCTCTGTTGTTTGGCAGGCCTGGGTTGTCTGGTCCGAACCCCCCCAGCTCCAGTGTATGTGGCTGGCGCCCTAGCCACTGAGCTACAGGCACGGAGCCAGGGCTTATGTATCTTAGACACTCCTATTTTTTTCTATATTTATGCTACAAGGAATAAATGTGCATGTAACCATTAATTGATAGGTATTAGTAATTAATCAATTAATTCAATGTTGTAAAATTGATAAACATAATTGATAGGCTCATACACCTAATTAGTTGATTATATTTATATACAATAAATTAACATAGACATCCATAATTATTGGATATATACAATAGTGCAATAATCAATTCATTTACATGAATTTATGTTAGTTCATTTATTCATTTATTTTTTAATTCAAATATACATTAAGTTTCTTTAATTTTTCAGACAGGGATAGGCGATGGTGAGGCAGAGTAGAACATGAGCTGCTCACTGGAGTGGAGCTCACTCTGAGACGAGAAGGAAGGGAAAGTCGTAGCTGCAGATCCATTATGAAGTAGAAGATGCATACTCTGTTCTCTCACAGAGATGAGGCCACAGGAGCAATGTCAAGGGACAATAGAAGCCGGAAGTGGTCAGGGAAGACTTCAGAGAGGAAGTGATGATCACCATGAGTCCTTAATGACAAATATGTGTGTTGTCAGGCAATGGGAAGAAGGACAGGTATAACAGGTTGTGTAAGAGCACATAATTAAGAGTTAATGAGAAAGACAATGCATAGAGCAAATAGAAAGGTTGAAATAATTCAGAGAGGGATTTCTTAAGGGAGTAGAACTTGACCTAGATCTTAGAAAATGGAGATATTATGGGGGGAGGAGAAGATTAAATCTGGAATAATTGTCTGAGAATGTGTTCTAGCCTGTGAGATTGTAGGTGATACAATTTGTGATAAAATTGTTTACTTGGGTCCACAAAGAGAAAGCAGATAAATCAGGAAACATAATTTTGGTTTGGGGACAATGACTTTAAGCAGTTCTATGAATTTCAAAATAAGTCAGATCTCACATGCAAACCTTTATTCCTGCAGAAGTAAATTGTCACTAGGTAGTGTATCTTTCTTGAGCTGAGAGAGGTTCTACCCCAAAAAGTCAGCTGAAAATCTTAAATGAGAACTTTCTGATCTCATCCAGTTGTGCTGTAAAAAGACCACCTGTGTGTTAGGATTGCCCCCACAGCACTACAAAGAGGGTTTCCGAGATACACGGCTACGTTTATGTGTTCTTTGAACTCAGAATCAGATCAAAACTGTTTTAGGGGAAAAAAAAGTAGACGGTAATGCTTCTTTGAAATTAACTAAAGAAAAAAAGAAGAAGATCAGTCAGATTTTGATGGAAAAAGTTATGCCAAGTTCCAAAGGTGTAAAAATACAAAGTGTAGGGAAGGATGTATTTCAAACTTTAAATTGAGTCTGGAAATCTTGCAAGCATGGCTACATATGGCAGGCAAACTCAGCACATGCCAAAAGAGGCAACGTAAGTGTCAGAAGGTGTGAAGCTCAATCCATGCATATGAGGAACATTAGCAAAGAGAATAGAAAAGAAAATATCTGGATAGCAAATGGGCCCCATTTGCATAGGAAAGGGAGCCCAGTGGAGGGAGAAGTTTTGCACATTATATGAATGAAGAACAGACAAATTACAATTAAACAACCTCTACTAGATTCTGTTTGATATTTATTTTCCCTTAAGACTTAATAGTGATCTTTTATTTCTTTGCCTGCAACCATCACCTTCCCCCTTTCCACTTCATTAACAAAAGCGTGGAGAAGAATCCTTTTCCATTTGGAGAGTTAAAATATAGACCTATCTAGAAGTCATAAGACATAGACCAACCATTTGTTTTTGCCTTATTTTATGCTTAAAGTTACATTTTTCCCTTCTACTGATTGGTAAGTCCCTGCTAATTGGAAGAAAATTAGATGAAAATGCAGTACAATGACTCATTTGTCTTTAAGGAGCTGTTAAAGAGTTTTCCTTAAAATATAGTACATGCTGTTAATTATTCTGAAAAAGTGGAAGAAATAGCATTCTCTTTGTCTACTTTCTGTCTTCAAAACTGCCCTATTTACAAAAGTAACTCCATTAATATACATACAACCAGGTAACAGGTATTTTCATGGAATGTCAGTGTTATACTTATTTATAATAAAAGCAAAAGCTTGCCTGGTGACTTGCTGTTAATGTAATACAGAATTTATATAACTAATGCTTTTTAACAAATTAACCCAACATTTAGTGGCTCCAAACAACAAACACTTCTCATCTCAGTTTCTGTGGGTCAGGTCTTCTGGCTTAGCTTTGCTAGGTCCTCCGAGTCATGATTTCCCATGAAGCTGCCCTCAAGGTGTCAGTCATGGCTGCAGGAGAAGGCACTTCCAAGTTCATTTGTATAGCTGTAGGCAGGGGCTGCTCTTTGGCTGTGGGCTGGTAACATCAGCCTACGTGACTCACAGCAGGGCAGTGAGCTTCCTTCACCCAGTGCAGAAAGGGCAGGATAGGAAGAGGAGAGGCATGAAAGTGACAGTCTTTGTGTAAGCCAACCTTTTGCATGTTCTATTCATTAGAAAGCAGTCACCAGGGACAACACACACTTAAGGAAAGAGAATTATTCAAAGAGGTGAATACCAAGAAACAGGAAGATAGGGGACCCTTTAAGAGGCAGCTATTGAAAATGACAAAAAAAGGGCCTTAGCTAATTAGAAATCATGCAAACTTCGTTTGAAGTAAGATATTTTAAATAATTTAAGTGTGGGATCATAAAGAGATATATCTATTCCCTTTCCAAAATCTAACTTCTTATTTATATGCTGTATTGGATTGATGACCTGCGAAGTAATTTTCTAGCAATCTACGTAAGCGTGCGACTGTGTCTATGACCTCCTGAAAGAGTAACCAAAATGTACTACACAGTCAACTGCAGAATAACCGCTGTGAGTGAGGTAGAAGAAAAACTAAAAGGATTTTCTTATCCTCTCTTCTTACACAAAATGCTTCACCAAAATGTGGGGAGAGAGAAGTTGTCGCACATTACCCAAGCAAGCAATTCTCCAGTGGACACCAACCAGGTGTGCTTTGATTCAACTCAACTCTGACACCATCTACGTAGAGATACTATCAGGTTAAGGGCTCAGTCCAGGCCTCTGCACCTTCTGACAACCACGAATAAATTGGGAGTCCCTGCAGCTTCTTTTTTTGGGCTTAATTAATTTGCAAAGCCCACAGAATTCATAGAAATACTCACATTTTACTCATACATTAATAAAGGATAAACCATTTTTACTCTTTCTGTCTACCGCTTCCTGGGCTATTACAAAAAGTATAGTCCTAAGTTAGATTGTGTTTGTTATGAAGGAACTCAAAAGTACAGAGACAACTTCAGGCCAGAGCAAGACCACATCTCTTTTTTAAAAATAAATAAATAAATAAATATTTTTAAAAACAAAGAAAACTTCCCCTGTGCTTTACCTAATGACCCATCCCCCTCCCCAAATCCCTAGCAACCACTGATTTTGCTTATGTTTCCACATTTTTTTCTTTTCTGTAATGTCGTGTGCACAGAATTATACAGAATGTAGTGTTCTGAGACTGTCTCATTTCCCTTAGCCATACTCATTGGAGATTTGCCCATGTCTCCACACTGTTTGATAGCACATTTTTTTTTTTTTATTGTTGAACAGCACATATCCCATTTTATGGATATACCACGATTTGTGTCTCCACACTCCTTGTGAAGGACTTCTTGACTCCTCCCAGTTTGGGTGATTAGGAATAGAACTGCTATAAACATCTATGTGCAGGCTTTTGTGTGGACATAAATGTTTTTAAGTCATTTGGATGAATACAAATAGTCATTTGCCTAGAATACAAGTGTTAGTTCACACGCCAAATCTGTGTTTAGCTTTAGATCAACCTTTGAAGCTTTGATGGACACTAAGTCATACAAATGTTGTTTAGCATGATGTGCTTTGTATCCTTTTGTCACCCCCCCAAATGCTCTCTACTAAACCATAAAAAAATTAGAAGAGAATAAGTACAATGATTGCTATGGGGTAGCATTTCATCAGCTGGGTTCTACTGAGGAAGGGAACAGTGGAGGTTTTAAAGGAAAGGAAAGAGAATGGATACAGAAAACTCCATTCAGGTTGTAAACACAGAATCTGAGGATTTAGAAGTCATGGTGGAGGAAATACGTTTCATACCTGAATTCAGGCATCTAAATGCAGACTGAACGGAGGAGCAGATAAATACAAGTCCTGAGAGGCAAAAGAAGTATGAGAGACAAAAGGAGCCAAGAATATAACCAGGGATAGGCATGGTGTTCAAGACTAAAAATATTTTTTAAAAAATTAAAATTTAAAAATAGGAATGTAAGCATGGAAGTAAATGAACAGCTGGGCTAAGTTTGAACTTCATCAAGATTGGAAGATGAACCGTCAGCAGGGTGTGGATTGGGGTGGACAAGCCTCCCAAGAACAAGCCTTTCAGCAATCTCAGTGTCTCTGGTTGATAGAGACTTCTCGGGGCATATGGAAGACTTGCTCCTGTACCCCTTTTTATGCTGGTGCCTTTTGTGGGACAGCTTAACACGTTTCCCACTCTGATTCTCCTCACACTCTTCTAATATACCGCACCCTCTATCAGAAGAGCGATGAATGTAATAAAAAAGGAAAAGAGTCCAAAAGGTTCCCTTGATGCAGACGTGAGATATTTGAAATGTAATTCAGTGTGGCTCCTGAGATTTTCCTTCTAGGAATGTGGGAATGAATGGTGACTGAGGTGTGGTTACTGTAACTTCGGATGACCGTGTTAAGAGACAGAGTAAAGAAATGCTTCATTGACAGATTCTCCGTCCTTTTGTAACCGTGGCACACAGAGAAATACGTGCTTCCCTCCGCCTTGTTCAGTGCCCTTGTTGTACACTGTGAGAGCATCTTTTGGCTGGCACCCGCCAATCTCTGACATGATGATGGAACTATTTGCCTCTCAAGGTGCCCTGATAGTCAGGAAGCTCATAACAGATGCATGATTAAGTATATTTTTCTTAAAATTTTCAATAGAAAATTTGAACTTCCTTATAAACTTCTATAAGAAGTTGTACTTCACTTCTACTTTGAGTTACCCTCTCGAATGCAATCATAATTTCTTGTTGTTCACCAGTATTTCTTCAGAGCCCTGAAATACAAAGAACTAAACATTATAACTACAAAAGATGAGCCTAATTGAGGTAATTCATAAGTCTAGCTTTAGAAAAAATTATGGTCTAAATCCATTTAGAAACTTTTAATTAAACAGCAATAACTTTTTTTGAGAACAAGCTAATGAGTTCTATGTTTTACTATTTTCCTGTCTCCATCATTCCTACTTCAGAATTACATGTATGTACAAATGTTGGCGGCCTTTTATAATGCCCATCTTGTGATATGTTTGAATAAACTTGCCATTTCTTGATTTCTAATCTCTTGGCTTCATATTCAAAAGATTTCCAAAGTTCCCATTGAAATAAGAGACATAAAATCACCACATCTAAAATAACCAACATTTATGAGTGGCTGAGTGAGTTAATGAATTTTAAAAGTATTTCTCCACTTCATCCATTGCACTCCTGGTGTAAGATTCCCTTTGTCATTAGGTAGAAGCACTGTCTCATTAAAACATGCAAAGACCCTCAGTAAAAGTGCATCAATATTTTCAAATACATCACCTTCCTCTTATGCTCATCGGAGAGACGTTAGCAACCTTATTAGGTTCTCTGTTCTGAATTATCTGCCCATCTTAATCTTTGACCGCCTAATAATTCAAAATGCATTAAGGGAGCAATTAGATCCTTCCTTGTTCCTCTCTTTCTGCTCATCAGGCATTTCTCACTCTCATATAAGCATAATAAGAGTCATTTTTCTTCTGCTCAGTGTGATAAGGTTTTTGTTTTAAATAGGGGAAGATATATTACTGCATGACATTGTACAACTTCAGTGAGATAATGATGGGAGCAGAGATGGAAAAAGAGAAGATGGGGGAGGAAAATCTGGAGAATATTGATAATTCAGAAAAATGCCACTTGAAACTGATTAAAAGAACATTTGTTTGACCACATTTCACATTTGAAAAACTGAGGTCTATAGTTTGCATTAATTCCACTATTTTTCCCTTCAGACAATTTTTCTGTTGATGTTCTTTCTTTCTTCTGCCACCACCCACAGATTCTTCTCTGTGATGTGTGTGTTCTTGATGACATAAACCACCATTTCTCTGTATTTTAATGCCCCACATAGAGCATCAGGCATGCACACACGCACGTGTAATATGCATCTGCAAAAATGTGTATGTATATTTGCTGATTTATATATGTGTATAATTAAACATGCAAATAGATATTTACATGGACCCCCAAATTGTTTCTAAATTGTTGCCAAGTTATTCCTCAGTCACGTAATAAGTTCCTGGGTCTCTCAAAAATCCCCTTCTAAATCTTGGTACTAGTTCTATATAGTAGATACTAAAATTATTTTCCCACAAAAAATGAAGTTATTAATGACATGAATTTTCTTGACATATTTGTGCTCATACCAAATAGCAACTAATTGTTAAAAAGGAGACTTTTACTGACTCAGCCAAACTCCAAAAGACTAGAACAACAACAACAATGACAAAAGTAGCTGCCACCCATCATCTCAACTTTCAACAGCAAGCTTCTGGGCCCTCCATGGGTTACTGGACAACATATAGCCCAACAGAGTCCTGCCAGCACAGGTGAGCCCACCCCTGTAGTGGAGACTGAGGACAGGATAGTCCATGAAGGGTAAATTGTGAGGACAGCCAGCCAAGAAGGACTTCAAGGAACCACCAATGAGATTAATCCATGTCCTTCTGGAAGTCTGGGGATGTAGAGTAGTAATGTGGTGAAATTCAAGTATTTAACAGCGACTACTACACGACAACAGGCATGCACACACGCAAGTGTAATATGCATTAACAACAGCTAGAATAGGATCCTGGGGTCCTGAGGGGCTTTGCTGAATGGAGTAAGAATCACAGAGGGAAAAGGAAGAAGAAAGGGCATCTCCTCGATTGGGTAATTCAGAGTGACTTGTTTATCAGACTAAAAGAAGCATTCTATTTTAACTACATGAGATTCTGCCACTGACAGAAAGACCAGCCTTGCTCAATAAGCAACACAGAAGGTCGAAAGAGGATCTGATGCTTGAGGCACTGCAGACAGAGTGAGAGGAACGCGGTGGCGGGAGCTGAGAGTCGGGTGAGCGGCACTTTCTCACCTTCAGCTGGAACCAAGCAGGAGATTAATTTCCAGTTTCCAATTTGATTATTACTCTAGTCTGGACATTTTTGTGGCTCAAGTGAGACTGTTATCTGGAGTTTTATTTGAGTTCTTTATTATCTAAGTGTAAGTGAATAAAACCCTGGGGCAAATCTGAAGAGTTCATCGAGGAGCAAGGGAAGACCCATCTATCCCATAGCCCAGGTATGAAAGGTTCCTAACAGGCAAAGTGACTTTCATTTTTCCCTTGTGCCTCTTAACATCCACTCCATAGAAGGGCCATTAGAGTGAGGCCTACATACAGTTTGAAGTGAAGATAACATTTGGACACAACTGAGCTAAAGAGGTTTGGTATGCCAATGAGAATATTTCAGTTGTATATAATATCAGCACATTGTGCCCCATGATTGCACCAATGTACACAATTATGATTTAATAAAAATTAAAAAAATTTTTTTAAAAAGAGATTTGGTATGATGATTTGATGCACTAATGTTCTATTTGGATGGTTTGGGTTTCCTCTGGGGCCAGCACCAGACTAGAAGAGATTAAAAACTAGAACAACTCCATGCCCAGTGGAATGTGCTCCCATCTGAGGCCACTGGAGAATTCTTCTGGTAGAAACCTGAATGGTTTTCACAAAGGTCTGCCTGAGGGGTGAGGTAGGGCAGCTGAGCACAGGCCAAGCTGTAACCCCCTGAGGACAAGGGAAGTTGCCTTCCTTTTCTCAAAACTGTCCTGAGTTCATGTACAGTGAAGAGTCCAGGAGGGAATCAACCAATCAAAGCTTCAGACTGGGATTTTCAACTGGGGCTCTGTGAGAGGATCTTAGGTAGGTGTCCAGCCTAAATTTTTAAAGACCATTAACTAAAGTATTTTTGAAAGAAGTTTAAAGCACAATACGTATGTACTTTTTTTAAACTCCTTTTTTTAATCAACATAATTTAAGTGTGCTGTGAGATTTTAATTATAGGTTCAAGTGTGCTGTTGAGATTAAAAAAAAAAAAGTTGAAAAACCCTGCCTTCGACCTTGTACTTTAAAGAGCAAAAGGAGATGAATCCTTGTCCTGGACTCAGGATGGTTCTGGCAGCCCTGGAGGCAAAGGCCACCAGGATATGTTGCCGAACAGACCCTGAAGGGACCAGGGCAAAAAGTCAGGATAGTCTGGGTTAGCAGTTCTCAACTTCATAGGCCCTCAGACCCCTTCACACTCTTAAAAATGACTGAAGATGCCAAAGACCTTTTGTTTGTTTATATGGGTTATATTTTCCATAGAAATTGTTTATATGGGTTGTATTTTCCATAGAAATTAAAACTGAGGAATGAATGTTTTAAATGTTTTATCAAATCTTTTAAAAGTAGCAGTAATGGGTACAGGCGAACCTTACTAAATGCAGAATACAAATGTCTTCATATAATAACTGAGAAAATGCCAGGAAGGCTATGTTAATCAGTTTGATGAAAATAGTTCAGATTGTATATGAAACCAGCACTTGATTGCACTATTGTACACAGCTATGATTTAATAATAAAGACAATTTTTAAAAAGTAGCAGTGACCCTATTGTAGGTTCTTATATGTAAAATTTCTCACAACAAAAATATTATATTTCCCAAAACAAAATAAAAAAGTGAAGAGTGTCATTGTTTTTCATTTTTATAAATCTCTTTAGTATTTGGCTTATTCAAAGTTTGGAACTTATTAAAAGTTCCATATGTTTACTGGATTCAACATATGATTATGTTTTCCATCTCTTGTGATAAATTGCTTTGAGTAAAGTATATAAAAACATGTAAAGTATTTACAGTAAAAATCTAGCCTCACACAGATATATATTTGGAAAAGAATAAAATGTTTTAGTGGCTGTTTCAGATAATTGATTTTCTTTGGTCATTTCTAAATATGAGTGGTATGGGTCTTCCAAATGTTAAATTATTTTATCACACAGTATAAAAATTATATTCATTGATATCATCACCATCTTCTCAGCTGAGTCCTCATCAATTGTGAAGCTAGCAAACTCGCAGTGGCAAAAACAAGTTTTCTGAAATTCTTATTTTCTTTTGAAGTCTCCAATTTTACTGTGACTAAAGAAAACACTATCCTTTAGCTTATTTAAAGTAACAGGCTCATGCAATTCATTTTTCAGATATATGTCTGCCAAATATGGAAGTCTGAACACCGTAATCTGTCTGCAAGTCATTCCTTAGAATCAATGTTCCGTGAAACAGCAGCTCACTCATCTCACAAGTCAATCACACAAGTGTTTTCCTCAAGACACCGCCCTATGTCATCACCAGCATTTTAAAAAGATGCTGAACTCGAGAGTAAAGATTTCATAACATTAATAATTTTTCGTTCTTTACCAAAAATATTCTCAACTGAAACTGACATTTGTTAAAAATACTGAGGGTATGTGGCTATGAAGAATCCAGTTATTCCCAAGACAATTTGCTGCCACTGCCTTGATTCTTGCAGAGGTACCATCAATTTTATACTCTGTTACTTGTATAATATTAGTAAAGAAGACATATACAATTTTGATATTATTATGAGAGCAGTTTCTGATGTTGCAGTCTCCCTAAAAGGGTGTTGAACATCCCCTGGGGAACATATACCATGCGTGGAACTTTCTGGACTACATTATATAGAAGTGGGAAAGGAAAGACAAATTTGGTGGTTTATATGGAGGAGAAATGAAGAAATGACAGCCTGGTGTCTTGGAGTGAATTGGCATAATCAACGTTACATGGCTTTAAGTGAGCAAGCCAGCCCTAGAACTCCTGTGTCCTGACTTCAGGCCCAGTGCTGGGTTTTCTACATCCTACAGTCATGGTTAATTGCTTCATTCCTTATCCCAGTGAACCTTGAAGCTGCCTAGGCATAATCTTACATCTTCAAGACTTTTCAATGCCTTACCAAGAAGAAAAATAAATGATAAAATCTATGGAATAAGATTCCTGCACTGATTTTATGCATAAGATAAGATATTTTTGAAGTGTATTCCTGTGAAGAAATCAATATTCTTCAGAAGAGGATTTTTGCTGTTACAGCCATGGTCTCTGGTACTGACTTGGTGCCCTGTTCTGATTAATAGAGCACAATGACCATCAAAGCCTAGAAGTGCACAGAAAGACATAATGGGCTTATAAAAGAGTAGATAGAAGTTAATTGCTTCGTCTTATTAAAGAGCGTCCTGTGTACCTGGAAGTGATGGTGTTTGTTAAGCACAGCTTTGTACCATTTATGCATTGCAGGATTAAGCATCTCCCATGGCAGCCATTAAAATGAAAATACATCTTTTTTTTTTTACTTTTTTTTTTCTAGAAAGGAATACTGGAAATAGAAAACCAGCAATAATAATAATAAAATAATAATTAATAATTATTATATGATGATAATTATTATAATAATCCAAAAAAAGTAACAGTCACATTGTCAGATAAGAGTATGTCTATCATAGAATACTATGACTCTGAGGTTCAGTATGAAGTCATCAATTAACTTCTTATTTTTTTTCCAAAATCTCAAAAAATAGACAACTAATATTTATAATATTAAATAAAAATGAAAGATAATTTTAAAAAATAGATCATGTCAAATCTGATAGACAATAGAAAAAGAAGAAATACTTCATAATCATTCTACTTCTTCTGGATACACCTGATATTAAAATTGGAAAATATGTAGTATCCTAAACAACATATTAATAAGTTGAATTAAAAATTAATGTACAAGTAATATACTTTGGTCAAAATTAAATCCAATTTATGTGAGAATTTTAGTTACTATTTTCTTTTCTTTTCTTTTCTTTCCTTTTCTTTTCTTTTCCCTCATCCCTCCTTCCTTTTTTCTCTGTCTGCTCTCTCCTCCCCCCATACCCTACCGTGTGATTAATTGTCATTAATTGTCCTCATATCAAAGTTGAATACATAGGATTTATACTTCTCCATTCCTATGATGCTTCATTAAGAGTAATGTGTTCCACCTCCACCTGGGTTAATACAAATGCTGCAAAATCTCCATTTTTTTTTCCAATGGCTGAATAGTATTCCATGGTATACACATACAACAGCTTGCCAATCCATTCTTTGGTTGAGGGTCATTTAGGCTGTTTCCACATTTTAGCAATTGTAAATTGAGCTGCAATAAACAGTCTAGTACAAGTGTTTTTATAATAAAAGGTTTTTTTCCTTCTGGATAGATGGCCAGTAATGGAATTGCAGGATCAAACAGGAGGTTTAGGTTGAGTTCTTTAAGGTTTCTCCATACTTCCTTCCAAAAAGGTTGTATTAGTTTGCAGTCCCAAGACTATTTTCTTAAATATAACTGAAACAATTTTCAGTACCATTATAATTCCCTAACTGAACAAGTCTGTAGAGATGTTTCCTGAAGCAGTATTTGTTGTGTTTCTAAATATGATTGAAGAGGTTGAAATGGAATCTACAATTCTTCAAATGACTTTGGGCTCAATGGGCCAAATTAGGGGTCAATGTCTACTTCTTTCAAATCTGCCACTTTACCTAACACACAACAGTAACTACTATACACCACCTGTATGTACCATAAATAAATTTTATCAGTGACATTTATATGGCATAAGTATGTTTCCTTGCAAGGAACTGATCTCTCTGTGAAATTCTGTGATTTCAAAACAAATAAAAATATGATTTCTTTCTTTTAAACATCTTGATCTTTTATTTTAGATATAGGTTTGTAGAAACCTCTATGCCTTTTTTTCTCTCACTTACATAAGTTAACTGTAGAAACCCTTGCCCATTGACCTAAAGCCAGGCTCTGGACACTTTATTAAAGATGCTGGAAGAGTCTATGATGAATGCTTAAATGAATAAGTGATACGAAAGCACTGAGTGATGTCCCATTGAAACTGTGGAAGACCAAATGGCACTGGACTTTCTATTTATACCTCATTCAGTGCACACAATAAATTGAGGAAGAAAATCGATTTTTAATGCAAACGTGGAAGACAAGGAAATAGGTATTGATTGGTTTATTAAACCACTCTCTGTACAATCTTCATTTTGCTCCAACAGTCCAGTTTTGGGATTCTAAACATGGCTTTTTCCTGACATCAATGAAAACAGAAAAAAAAGGTTTTACTTCCTTTTAATATACATTTGGCAACAATGCTAACTCAGGTACACTCAAGTACAAACCTGCCAAAATAAGAGAAAAGGAAAGGTTCACCCACTCAAATGCTAATTGCAGAATTAAATGGATTTATACAATATAAGAATAAATGTCTTCAGCTGCCACTCCTGCTTCTATGCCACTGCATGCTTCCTCTGGGGTAAAGAACCTGCTTCCCTTTCCTTTCTACATGCTAGTGAAATATAATGCTTTTTCCTTCCATCCCTATAAGTTTGCAAATAAAGTTACAATCAGTAGACCACTACTTTCCCATATAACAAGTTTTAAGGATAAGCTTTCTTATCATTTTAACAAGTAATGACTGAAAATTTGCTACCTGCGTGGCATTATTGGAGGCACCAATTTCAATATTTCTAGGACTCTGTTTGGGCTGGTCCCACTCAGAGGTCAGTCACACCTGTAATTAGTGACATGGTGAAAATTACCTGACATTAACGGCATCAGAACAGATGAGCCACACTCACTCCCATTTGCTAACATTGAAGAAAATTCAAAGGAGAAATAATTCTTATTCTTTTCTTCATTTTCTGCCAGATAGATAGCCCATGTATATGTTATATAACAAAGAAGAAAAAGATCGACTTTACCCTCAAAAATAATTTTTAAAGGATAAACATTTGACCTAACAAAAAAGGTAAAGTAAAACTGGGCAAATTGACATCGATTTTATTTAGGGATAATCTACATAAATGAGATCATTAAAATTTACATTTTTTAATACAAATCACTATTTTTTGCAAAATAGTGCAAAATAACCTCTGCTTATTTCTCATAGCAAGCATAAAGAAAGATCTTTAAATGCATAGTACAATGGTAGCCCTATAGAAAAGAAACACAGAGTCTGCCAAAACTAGGGCCAAGACTTCCGTACTCTATTCCTACCAAAAGATTACAGCATTTCCTTGAGAGATGTTCCTTTATGCATCTATGCTTTTGCCCAAAACCATCTGATGCATATCTAGCATGAATCTCATGCAGACTACTTGTTCAAATCTGGTCATAAGGGGGCTCTGTTTATGGTAATCATTCAAGGAATCAGGATGCTGGTGTCTCCAATGCCTCGTAAGGGTCACCTCCCAACAAGAAACTTTCACAGTTTCCTGAGGCAGGGTTAAGACGAGAGGGTTAAGACCACCCTTAAGCCATTTCCTCTAAAAGTGAAGTCTTTGTTCACATTTTGTGACGGAAGAAAGGAGATCGGCCATACCTAACATTAAGGGGTAGGGGAGTGTCATCTTCTAAGGGGCCCAGGAAAGAAAAGAAAATGAGAAATATCAGTGAGCCATACAAATGTCTGTCGTGGTACTCAAATTCAGCTAACCACTCCCCCCCCCCAAAAGGGAAATTTTTGACATTATAGTACGTACAATCCAGCATGTTATTATATGCAGTGAAGTCATAAAAGATCATGTTATATTCTTCTGTACGTTTTCCAAAGTTTGGGAATCGTATTGGACAATCAATAATAGTAGAGTTAATTACTGAACAAACAAGTAATACACAATTCATTGTCAACTGGGTATGTTAATTGCTACAAGGAAATGAGATTTTCTCCAACAAAGAATAGCAAGACCAACATGAGGTCAAGTTGTGCTAATCAAGGCTGGCCACCTGCCAGGGCTGAGTAAATGAAGCATATGGAGGGAGCTGAGAGAGCTGAAATCCTGTCTATCCAAACACAACTCTCCACTGCTGGGTCATGTTACCTTCTCTTTCTACAGGGCCTGAGTTTCCCACCTATAACTAGCAGATTTGTGCAGCTCACCCCAAATTTAAAAATCAAAGGGCATTGTCTTGAAATAGAGTTAACATAGTCATAAATGATTGTTGAATTGCATTTTTGAATAATGATGAGATTTCTAAAAAGAAGCAAAAACGCAAGCTTTGCCTGTGCTAATGAGCATGTACATCAGACTAGGAAAATCAGAGATCCACTTCTCAGTGCTAACCAGATCACATCTAAATAATGTGCTTTGGAGGTTCTGCTTTAAGAAAATGTCAGTATACTGAGGCTTACTAAAAGATGAATCACCAAAAAGATACAACATTGTGAATACATATCATAAAAAATATTAAGGAACAGTCTTCAGCATCTTCTATGTTTGAAATGCCAGAAAATATCTTATTCCAGGTTGTGTGGTCTTACAGCTTTGGTCTGGGACAAAACAGCCACTTGCTCTCAGTCAGCACCATCAATTAGCAATTACTTCAATGGCAAGAAATCTAGAGCCACAGAGTATGGTTTAATACACCACATGCATTTTCTTCAGTTATTAATTTAGAACCCAAGTGTCAGTTTCTTCCAAAATGAAACCTGGTACAAATTGCAATAAAAACCAGGACCGCTGAGTCCAATCTTAATAACCATGTGCTCCCTTAGTACTGCCAAGGTGATGTGCCAGCATTATTTCCTTGTTGTTGTTATAACTTCTATCTTAATAATTCTAAAAACAAATATCCACATAAAAATTGAAGTGATAAAAGAGAAGATTGCATATGAGCCTGGTGACCTCCTTCATCTACAGTCAGAATTGTACTGTACCTTCTTTATGCCAGATCCTGGTTTTACACTAACTTCCTAATGGATAATAAATGGGGTAAAACACATTGAAGAAGTGTAAAATTAGTCCCTTTACAAATAAAAACAAAGGCTTACAACTAAAATGGCCAGCAACAGAGGATCATAAAAATAAATGATAATACAGAAATGTAGTGGCTATTATCCCTGTACTTAAAAATAATTAATAAGACTTCAATCAATATTATTTGTTAAGATGAATGGCACACCATAAAATGTAGGCACATTAAGTAAAGCAATGTTTGTGCATGAACAAAAAATAGAAGGAAAAGTCAGATTAAAAGAATTAAATTAAATAATTTGATTTTTTAATTATATTAGGCTAGATATCCAAATCTAGACCATCATCAAGCCTCTGCTGAATCTCATTGAAAAAAGCCATTGTGGGCTACTTGCAGTGGGGTTAGGTAACCACATTACAAAGTCCCAAAGTTGCAGATGCTGGTGCGGATGTGGAGAGAAGGAAGCACTGTTACCCTGTTGATGGAACTGCAAACTAAGTAGGGAGAACCCTTCAGAACTGAAATTAGACCTCCCATTTGATCCCCAAATCCTATTGCTAGGCATCTACCCCGAAGGAAAAAAAAAATCATTCTTTCATATTTGCAATGGATTGTTTATCACAGCTCAGTTTACAATCACCAAGATGTGGAAACAACCTAAATGGCCATCAACCCAGGAATGTCTTAACAAACTGTGGTAGATGAATGCCATGGAATACTATTCAGCCACAAGAAGATGGAGACATGTTTTGTATTAACCTCAATGGAGTTGAAACACATTCTTCTCAGTAAAGCATCACAAGAATGGAAAAGCAAATATCCAATGTGCTCAATACTAATATATGAACCCAGTAGACAATCTAATACACACCCACATACAAGAAAAACTCACTTTAATTCAACTGGGGGAATAGGGAACAGGGGAGGAGGCAGAGGAATGAGGGAAGGGAATTGGTTGCTCCCACTTAATGGGCACAATGTAGAGATATATGACTTAATGGGCTATATGGCACACATTTTGGGTGCAGGGCACAACTGCAAGAGGGATTCTACCTAATAAGTGCAAATATGGTAACCTAATTGTACACTCACATTAACCTCAAAAAAAGAAAAAAGCCATTGTGTTAGGTTTGAAAACCACAATGGAAAAGCAAGAAACAGTCACTTTTCTCAGAGCACTTCAAGGTCACTGGAAGTAAAGAGAAAAGATGTATAAGCTGGCATGGACAATGTGGTTTGGTAAGAACAGTGCTAGACACAGAAGTTCCCAGGGACCCAAGAAGGACACGTACAGGCAGCTCCTTAGACTAGTCTGGAGTGAGACTGGTAGAAAAAAAATGTAGAGAGGATTTCGCAGAAGTCAGAACACCCGATTTGAAGTCTTAAAATCAATTAGGAATTACCCAACACAGAAGATGGTCGTGGAGAGGGAATGCTTTGGGGCATTGGTGGGGAGCGAGCACGAGCAGAGATGTAGAGGGACGATTTCTAGTGTCCAGCACAGCTGGAGCCACAGTTAGCAGGTTGGGAGAGGCAGCAGGAGAGAGGAGGAGAAGCTGGCAGGAAGGAGATCCCAAAGAGCTCCCAGGGCTTCTCATTCTTCCAGGGAGCTAGGGCCTTGTCCAAGACAGAAATACATCAGAAAGGGCCATTCTGATGTTCTACGCAAAGAGGTTAGGTACTTGAGATAATTGAAAAGTAAATCATAAAAACGTGAATGAAGATGGTCGCAGTGAGGATGAAGACAAACAGACAGGCACGTTTGGGCAAGGAAGACTGGATGAGAGGCCAGACTCGGAGTGAGTGAGGGGAATAGATCCAGAGTGACCCTACACTGATGGCTCTGTCACTTGATTCCTGGAGATGGGAAGTCCAGGAAGATCTCCAGGAAAGGGGTGGAGGTGACATCTGTTTGGACTTGCTGTAGTCAGTAACTGCAGGAGATGACACAGAGAGGGCTGGGTGCAGGGAATGATCAAAGTTAGAAATACAACCTGAGAATCAACAGCATAAAGAAGACATCAAGTCATAGAAAGATAACATCCATCACGGAGGGCTTTGGTGTGGTTGAAAGGACACCACAGATACAGCTTGGAGGAAATATGCCATTTAAAGAGAGAGGGGAGCAAGGAATACCCACAGGACACTGAGCAGGAACAGCCAGAGAAACAGAAGACCCTGGAGAGGGGAATGATCTGGAAATCAAACAAAGAGACGATCTCGACACGTTCTGGTAGAAAACAGGGTCAAGTGCCGCAGAGAAGATACTATAAGGATATTAGTCTAGTGATGAAGAAGCCATGGACACAGTCAGGGGACATGCAACAGAGTGGTATGACAGAGCAGGTGTTCCATAGGCAGGAGAACCAGGGCACTGGAGGAAATAGGAAGTCATAGGCAGTGATACACCCACTCATAAACTTGAATGTGAAGAAATAGACAAAGGAGGCCCACCGGGAGCAATGGCAATGGGTTGAACAAGAGGACGACTGTAGAATCATCAGGTTACATGCCAGTGGAAAGGGAAGTTGCTTACCATGACTTGAAACCATTCCCTTTTCTCCACCCACAGTGACACGATCTTTGTTCAGTTTTCCTCATTTGGGGACAGGATTATTATAATGGATTCCCAGATCCCCATTTCCCCTCTAAGGCCCCGAGAACCTGGAAAACCCTGTTTGACTGTTAGCCACCTTTCCCTATATCCCTAGAACATGGATGTCTGCTTTTACTACTGTGGCTTAATCCCCAAAGCCTGGTAAGGCTAAGTTAACTTAACTTACGAGCAACACCTGGTATTATTGAAAAGAGATATTCTTAGATAATAGCAAATAACACTGAGAAGGCAAACTAATCAGAAAACTGCTGGTGAACTGGGGGATGAGGTTAAATCGGTACAACCCAGAGGGCGCCCTAGGGTTATCAGCTGTGGGAAAGGAAGGCAGGCCTGTCTGTGATTCTTTCTCTGGTTTTGTGTTTTTTTGTTTTTTTTGTAGAGACAGAGTCTCACTTTATCGCCCTGGGTAGAGTGCCGTGGCGTCACACTGCTCACAGCAACCTCCAGCTCTTGGGCTTAAGCGATTCTCTTGCCTCAGCCTCCCTAGTAGCTGGGACTA
>CAUYON010137415.1:0-11729 GCA_963573935.1 Arctocebus calabarensis | reverse complement strand
ACGATATAAAGCACCTTCTTTGTGATTGTCTCTGACCATTTTCACTGAGACCAGAATTCTGGGTAGATAGATTAGGTATTTACCTGGTACGAATCAGGGAAATACATATCGGTATTTGAAATGTAGTTAGTTATATTTAACGACCTCATTCCTGAGTTCCTTTTTCATTAATGTAGCATTCATTTATTTCTACTATTGCTATTTTAATAATATGAATAAATAGAAGATCTGTGCAAGTAAAAAAAAAAAACAAAAACATATGCAGCCAGACTTCTGGTAAAAGATGGTAAGGGTACATCAGAAGTCCCCTCACTTCATATCTACACAAGGAAACAAAAATCATTTTTAAACAATGGGGAGAATATTAGAATTGCCAATAACAGTTCCCTAAGAAAGGAAATAGACCTAACTTAATATCATTAACTTTAGAAAGTGACAGCCAAGGGGTAGGGATGAGAAGAGAAATAATCTGAATTTACAGAGGGCAAAGTGGAAGAACTTCTAATGTCATTTACAAAATTATGAGCTTCTAAATTCAAAGAGGGTGGAGGCAAGCATGTTTCATTTTTTTGTCCTTGACTAGAAGGTGATAAAATGGACTCAAGGTAGGGGATGAATAAAGGAGAGAATGTGAACTGTAATTTTTTTTTTTAATTTTCATTTATTTATTTTTGACACAGTCTCACTTTGTGACCCTCAGTAGAGTGCCATGACATCATAGCTTACAGCAACATCAAACTCAGGCTCAAGTGATTTTCTTGCCTCTTGCCTCAGCCTTCTGAGTAGCTGGGACTACACATGCCCACCACAAGGCCTATTTGTAGAGACAGGGTTTCACTCTTGCTCAGGCTGGTCTCAAATTCCTGAACTTGGTAGCTCACGCCTATAATCCTAACACTATGAGAGGCTGAGGCAGGTGGATTGCCTAAACTCACGAGTTCATGACCAGACTGATCAAGAGTGAGACCCTATCTCTGCTAAAAATAGAAAAACTGAGGCAAGAGGATCACTTGAGCCCAAGAGTTGGAGGTTTTTGTGAGCTATGATGCCACTGCATTCTACGCAACGGTACAGCTTGAGACTCTGTCTCAAGAAAAAAAAAAAAAAAAAGAAAGAAAACAGAAATCCATCCACCTCAACCTCCTAGTGCTAGGATTACAGGCCTGAGCCATCATGCCCAGCGTGAACTGTGATTCTTTAAAAAAGTTTTCTAGTTTCCACAGCCTATGGTGATGTTCCCCCATTAGAATGGAGCACGCCTGGACTGAGGCGAGGCAAATTCCAACCGCTAAATGTTTCCCATAACCTCCTTTTGTAATTTTCAAGTGTTCTTACAGGAAATATTTCTTATAGTGAAGAAAAATTTATCTCAAGTTTAGAGAACCCCTTTATGTCACTTGAGAATTTTGGGTGTTTTGCTTGTGTGTTTGATTTCTTTCTATTATTAAATTCTACAAAATAAAAATTCTATAGTTTTCATTAAGAAAAAGCATTTTTAGTATGATTTCAATTTTATAAAAGTATTTCTGGGCCAGAGGCAGTGGCTCACATCTATAATCCCACAGTATGGGCCAGGAGTTCAAGACTCCATTTTTTTTTTTTTTTTTTTTGAGACAGAGCCTCAAGCTGTCACCCTGGATAGAGTGCAGTGGCATCACAGCTCACAGCAACCTCCAATTCCTGGGCTCAAGCGAGTCTCTTGACTCAGCCTCCCAAGTAGCTGGGACTACAGGAGCCCACCACAATGCCCGGCCATTTTTTGGTTGCAGCCGTCATTGTTGTTTGGCGGGCCCAGGCTGGATTCGAACTCACCAGCTCAGGTGTACGTGGCTGGCACCTTAGCCCGTTGAGCCATAGACGCCAAGCCAAGACCCCATTTCTTTAAAAAGAAACAAATAGTATTTCTGTTTCTCTATCTAACCTATCTAATGTTAATTTTTTATTTTACTTTTTTTTTTCTTTTGTTAAGAGACAGGGTCTCATTCTGTTACCCAGGCTAGAATACAGTGTGCTCAAATGATCTTCCGACCTTAGCACCCCAAGTAAGTGGGATTACGGGTGTGAGCCATGATAATTCTTGGTAAGTGGTGAGCTTTGGGATAATTTATTGCTGTATTTATGCTTTTCTTCATTGCTTGGATTCTTTAAAAGAAGCACATATCTTTTTACAAACATAATACGTGTGTGTATAAAGAGACAGCAATAGAATCAGCCAGAAAATGATAATAACAATACTTGCACATTGAGTGCCTATTGTTTATCAGGCACTGTTCTTCAACTGTTTACATGTATTAGGTTGAATTATATAAATTTGCCAATATTTGGCTTTCTTGACCTACAAAAATGGTGATTTCACGTGGTTCAATTTACATTTACTTCTTTAATCCTTGGATAGCCCTAGAGATGAAGACGGAGGGCAACTAGAAATGCAGATGGAAAACAAGTGCCTCCCCTTCCAGAAAGCCCACCCACGACCTCCTCCCAACTCACACCAGCCCACCCTCAGGCCTGTCCCTCACATCCCTTCTCCCCAACTCAAAGTACATACAAAGGCCAAAGGACAATTCTCTGTCCCAAGATGACTTAAGAGGTGGCATCGCCCACCAACCTGAGTGGTGAGATAGGAGCCATGGTCTTGCTCTAATAACCCCTGAGTTAAGACACTTCAGGCTGGCTCAGTGCCTGTGGCTCAGCGAGCTAAGGCGCCAGCCATGTACACCTGAGCTGGCGGGTTCGAATCCAGCCTGGGCCCGCCAACCAACAATGATGGCTGCAACCCAAACAAAAATAGCTGGGCGTTGTGGCAGGTGCCTGTAGTCCCAGCTACATGGGAGGCAGAGGCAGGAGACTTGCTTGAGCCCAGGAATTGGAGGTTGCTGTGAGCTGTGATGGCACAGCACTCTACCCAGGGTGACAGCTTGAGGCTCTGTCTCAAAAAAAAAAGACACTTCAGGTTTCTAGCAGGTACTCCAGAGGTGAGAGCAAACAGAACAGTTTTGGCACCCCAGCACCCCCACATGAGTGCCCACCCATCCCCCCCATGCTGGCACTGAAGCAGAACACACTCAACAGTTTCATGTTTATTTTCAGAAAGTGATGAAGACAAAAGAAATACATCCAGACACCACTCTCTAGACAATAAATAGCTTCCCCTATTCAGAAAAGAAAAAGGCACGTGTGCGCATGCACACACGACCACCACAAACAAGATCTTGCTTCTTAAGATGTGCGCCATCCCCCCATTCCAGGCCCTTCCTCTGAACCCCACTGCATCTGAGCTGGCCTGCCAGCTGCCTAAAGTCACCTCAGTCCTCTCCCTGACTCTGGCTGGCTGATGGTTATAAAATCCACGTATTATTACTATTTTCAGACGTGCAAACAAAAACATTGAAAGTTACTTTACAAAGGAAAAGAGCTGACTCTCCTGTTCCCACCTTCCTCACTTGATTCCACCCACCTTGCCAGACTCAAAGATGTTCCTTTGTGTCTGAGACCTTCTCCTCATCTGTTTCCTGTTCTCCGGCCAGGTACCAACAGCCAGAAGCAGCACCAGGTGAATGACTGTACTTAGGGCAGAGGAACACCGCTCACATTTCACTGTGGGCCAGGAAGCAGCAAGTGAACCCCAGAATGCTTCTTGGCTCCCCCTCTTCCCTAACCAACCACTGTACGGAGAAGCGACAGAGGGAGCCTGGGGCTTCTCAGTCCTGACTCTTTTTGAAGTTAATGGCGTCCTCCAACCTAATAACACTGTTTCTGTTCCTTTCACCATGTCATCTGCTCAGTTGGGAAAATAGTTATAAAACTGGCCTTCGGTTTCCTTGTCAAAAGGAGAAGGGGCCCCGGCAGGAGAGGAGCTGTCACCACTGGAAGGATAGGGGGACACGCGCCTCCTCTTAGAATCTCCTTCGCCCAGTCCTGAGTCACTGGACTCTGGCCGGATGGGGGTGATCTCAGTCCACACCAAGGGGGAGCCTGGGTCCTCTGACCCGCGCCCCTCTGAGGCTCCAGGGCCAGGTTCCACGGGCAGAGTCCGCATGGAGCGGAACCAGCTGGGTGGGCCCATCTTGGGAGGGTATTGGGGGGCCACAGGCCAGCTAGCCCCAGGTGCCAGGACCTCCTGGCTTCGGTAGTAGGACATGGTGGGCCCAGGGGCGGAGGGCAGGAACGCAGGCTTCATGCTGACTGCCCGAAACTCTGAATCATAGCTGTGGTCCCGGGGGGCCCCCAGCCAGTAGGGCTGGGGAACCACATCCTTGGCCTGGGCTGGAAGTTCAGGGTAGAAACGGCTGGGAACAGGATACTGGTTGGGTAGGAGTGGAGAGTAGTGGTCACCTCCAAGAAACTGACAGTTGGGTCCAGGCGGGGAAGGGACGCTGGTGTCAACAGAAGCATACATGCTAAAAAGTAGGAGGCAAGAGTGTGGGGGTCACAGGCAGAACTGGTCCCCTGTGAGCCCATGTTGCACGTTCCTTCCCTGACCCTTCTCTGGCTGGTCCACCTTCCAGCACCCTTCTCACCCTCCCAGCACCCTTCCCTCATGGGAGGCAGAGGACATGCTGAGCACAGATCCAGAGTCCCATCTCAGGAGGGACCAAAGAGGACTCGAACCCAGTGGCACTTACGACTCAAAGTTCTCCCGGAATCCTTTGGCAAAGGGGTTATTATCAATTTTCAGTTGAGTAATCTAGAGAGTGGGGAAACAGAGCCCTCTGAGTCCCAAGTCTAAGGCTCAGAAACTTCCAAAATCCCTCCCAAGGAAGACTGCGGGGCCCTGCCCTGCCCCCGCCCCTCCCAGGCTCAGACTGCCCTGCCCCCCTTTGTGGCAGCCCTCACCTCTGCATTCTGGTAGGCAGTCACAGCAATGAACTGCGTTTCTTGGAAAGTGAAGATGTGCGTGTTAGAGGCATTGCAGGCTGTCTCCGGCTCGCCATCATTCACCTCCACAATGTGCAGCCGGGGCTGGTACTTATGGAGGGACTGGAGCACAATCATCTGAGAAGAGAACGAGATGGTCATAGGGGGTGAGGACGAGGGAGTCCAAGGATCCCCCCAGCTCAGCCACAACTGGCCCTACATGTCTATCATCACTGCTCCCAGGCCCTCCGACTCCAGTCCTCAGGCTATTTGGGGCATCAACTCTCGCCTCTTACCTCTTTTTTTGCCCCCAGATGTCCACAATAACTGAGGTACTAGCACAAACAGGGTGTTTTAGGGCAGAGGCACCCCATCTAAGGAAACTCTGCACCCATTTCCTGCAACCAACTCTGTCCCCATCATTGCGCCTGAGCAATGGCAGCTAGGGATTTGGTGAAGAAACCCCAAGCCTGTGTCTGCCTGAACATGACCTCATCTCAGACCCCACTTCCCCCCATTCCATCTTCCCCCAAAGTGGGTGGGAGAGAAGCAGTCATTGGAAGGGAAGAAAAATGACCCTTAAGAATCAGCACAGGTCCTGTAGGACCCCCATGGCCTCAGGGGTGAGAGCACTTTGGAGGTGCAAGTCCTACCTGGGTGGCATTGTTGGAGGCCCCCTTGTTGTTTGTAAGCTTTAGCTTCCCAAATGAAACCTCCTGGCGCATCCAGTGGGCTCCAGTGTTGGGGGAATCTGGGTGGACGTACAGGCGGTTTCCTGCAGACAATTAACCTTTTTGGCATGAAGCTCCCGAAACAGACCCCTGGCTATGTGGGCTTTGGCTGTTCCGAGGCGGATGTGGAGAAGGATGAAGAGTGAGGACCAGATGGGGCAGGGCAGGGCAGTGGGAGGTGGGGACAGAGGTCCAAGTAGAGGACAGGCTAGAATAAAGTAGAAAAGAGACTGCAGACAAAACGGAAGCCAGAAGCAATGAATGGAGTGGGATGGAATTAAATCCTTATCTTGGGGGCTGAGTTTTGGGGGCCCACCAGGGGGCGCCCAGTCTCAGAGAAACCAGAGTGCCTACCGGACCCAAGGGAGAACACACCTGGCATGCTGCCTTCGGCCTTTCCACACTGCACCCACTTGCCGCTCTGGTACCGCCAGTGGTGCTGGTCCACCAAGACCACGTCCACAAACATTCTGTAGTGGCTGGTGGGCTCCAGCCCCGCCACGGTGAATGACAGGAAGGGGAACATCCGCCTGGGGAGAATAGAGAGGCCTCCAGTAGCCATCATGAGGCCAGTCACCCTGTGCACAGGTGTGTGTCACAGGTGTGCTAGAGCCGGCTCCCTCCCACTCAAAAGCTCCAACTGGAAAATATGCAGGGGGCTTGCTAGCAGATGGTTAAACACACCTAAATTATACACACTTACAATTCAATATCTTATTAAAAACCAAGAAAATAAAAACTTGAAAATCATCACTGCCCAATTATTTTACTACGTTTCACTATTGGCCATGCTCTTGAGGTTATTTGCATCTATTGTAGCTATATGGTGGAAATTCTAGATCAGCGGTTCTCAACCTGTGGGTCGCAATCCCTTTGGGGGTTGAACGACCCTTTCACAGGAGTCGCCTAATTTTAGATATTTATATTATGATTCATAACAGTAACAAAATTACAGTTATGAAGTAGCAACGAAAATAATTTTATGGTTGGGGGTCACTACAACATGAGAAACTGTATAGAAGGGTTGTGACATTAGGAAGGTTGAGAACCACTGTACTCTAGATAATGGTGTGCTGAGCATCTCTTCCCAACTCCACGCACAATGACATCACGTTAGTAGCTTGAAATCAGCTGTAGCGGGAGTATTTACACCATGGTAATCAGCAAACACTACCAAGTCAGGGATTTTATACGTTTTTTTCTTCAGAGGGTGAGTTGCTAGAGTTGCCTACACCATTATCTTTGACCTGAGTTTCCTTCCTAGGAGGAGGCACAAGTACCAGCTAGCCCTCCGCAAGTCCTCAGGGCCCACCCATCCTTTCTACTGTGGCTTTCCCAGGATTAACACACTCCTAGCCCCAGGGCACCCACCCACAGGCCCTCCCTGCCATCCTCCTGGGCCTGACCTTTGTAGTATGGCCTGTCCCCACCTTTAGAGAGGTTGTTAACATCCTAGGTGGACAGGGAGCTTCCCATCCACCCGAAATGAGGTTCTATTAAATACCATCCTCATTCTCAAAGTAGAAGTTAGGGGCAGGATGCTTCCTCAGACCTCAATGCACCAGAGTAATAGATCAGGAAAAGAAGCACTCTCATATGGTCACCACCTCCACCCCTCTACCATCACCAATATCACTGCAACCACCCCTTCCTCCACTACAGCCACGATCACTGAAACCACTAACTCCACCAGTATCACCATCACTACAACCACCACCCTCACCATCACAACCACCACCTGTCACACCATTCCTACAACCACCCACTTCACCTGCATCAGTGCCACCACCAACTCCAATGGCTTAGCCTTCTTCTTCTTTTTTTTTTTTTTTGTAGAGACAGAGTCTCACTTTATCACCCTCGGTAGAGTTCCAAGGCATCACATGGCTCATAGCAACCTCCAACTCCTGTGCTTAGGCGATTCTCTTGCCTCAGCCTCCCAAGAGGCTGATACTACCAGTGCCCACCACAATGCCCAGCTATTTTTTGTTGCAGTTTGGTCGTGGCCAGGTTCGAACCTGCCACCCTCAGTATATAGGGCGGGCGCTCTACCTACTGAGCTACAAGCACCACCCTAGCCTTCCTCTTCTGACTCAGGCAGAATAGTAGAGTTTTCAGCATGATAAGATCAAACCCTCATCAGAATTAGTTTTTCATTCCCATGTATTCCCCACTCCTCCCATGATGAGCCAATGGAAAGGCTACGATCCACGAGTCAGGAGGAGGGGTAGTCCTGGGGGTCCAGGAATATTCTAGTCTCCAGAGGTTTCCAGAACAATATCGCTAGCAACCTGGGGAAGACTTCCTAGAAGAATCTATCACATTCCTGTCTTCCCCAGACTATCCTGGGGCTGAAAAAAAAAAAGGCTTAGTATCCTGTGATCTTTTATTTATTTATTTATTTTATTTTATTTTTTTGGCCAGGGCTGGGTTTGAACCCGCCACCTCCAGCCTATGGGGCCAGCGCCTTACTCCGTTGAGCCGCAGGTGCCAACTGTTATTCTATGATCTTAAAGTCAATTCTCAAACCAAATCTTGGATTCTTCACCTCTAAATGGTGCATGTAATTCGCAGCCATCTTTCCTAGGAAAGTTCAAAAGATGCGAAACTCAGCTCATTGCCCCCCTCCACCTTCCCCACATCTAAGCCACCTTCTCCCAGGCCCAGAGCTGTCCAGCCCCCTGGCCTGGCTAGAGGACCATGAGCAGGAATCAGAGCTCTAGTTCCAGGCCCTAGGTTCCAGGGTCTTGGCACACTAATAGACTTGAGAAATCGAAGTTTAGGGATTAAGCCTAGAACAACTGCGGGTGGGAGAAAATTTTTAACGCTTTTTTTTTTTTTTTGAGACAGAGTCTTGGTCGGTTGCCTAGACGTGTGCCTACACCATCATGAGGGCCATGGCATCATCATAGCTCACAGCAACCTCAAACTCCTGGGCTCAGAGATCCTCCTGCCTCAGCCTCCCAAGGAGTTGGAACTGCAGGCACAGAGGACCACCATGCCTGGCTAATTTTTTCCATTTTGGGGAGAGACAGGGTCTTGCTCTTGATCAGGCTGATCTTCAACTCTTGGCCTCAAGCAGTCCTCCCACCTCAGCCTCCCAGAGTGCTAGGATTACAGGCGTGAGTCATAGTACCCAAGCAATTTTCAACTCATTTCTGTAATCAGTTCAATCTATGATGATGGTCAGATCACTCAAATATTTCTTATATTGTAACTAGTTCCTGCACAAACCTGTAGGAATAAAAGAATGGAAGGGAACATATTAAGCCTCTACTTACAAAACCACCCAGTTCATCAAACTAGTCCTGTGAGACATAAAATGTTGGTTCCAATTTTATACCTGAAGAGGCCGAGCTGGATGCAGGGGCTCACACCTCAATCATTTGAGGTCAGGAGTTTTAGGTCAACCTGGGCAACATAGATCCCATCTCTACAATTTGTGTTTTAAAACTTAGCCAGGTGCACCTGTAGTCCTAGCTATTCAGAGGTTGAACCAAGAGGATTGATCGAGCCCAGGAGTTTGAGATTATAGTGAACTATGATTGTGCCACTGCACTCCAGGCTGAGTGATAGAGTGAGACCCTGTTCCCCCCACCCTCCCAAAAAAAAGAAAGAAAGGAAGGAAAGAAGAAGAGGGAGGAGGAGGAGGAAAGGAGGCTCAATGACTGCCCCTTGGTGGGAAAGTAGAGGCAGGGTTTTCTTACTGCAGAGCTCACAGTGTGGTCTCCATCCCTCTATCCTGCTTCTATTATTAGTAGAGGGGCCAGGCGCAGAGGCTGCAATGCTAGCACGCTGGGAGACAGAAGCAGGTGAATTGCTTGAGTTCACAAGTTCAAGACCAGTCTGAGTAAGAGTGAGACCCTGTCTCTACTAAAAATGAAAAACTGAGGCAAGAGGATCACTTGACTCTACCCAGGGCGACAAAGTGAGACTCTAGCTCACAAAGATAAAAATAAGAAATAATGGCTCGGCGCCTGTGGCTCAACAGGCTAAGGCGCCAGCCACGTACACCTGAGCTGGCGGGTTAGAATCCAGCCCAGACCCACCAAACAACAATGACGGCTGCAACCAAAAAATGGCCGGGCATTGTGGCGGGTGCCTGTAGTCCCAGCTACTTGGGAGGCAGAGGCAGTAGACTCGCTTGAGCCCAGGAATTGGAGGTTTCTGTGAGCTGTGATGCCACAGCACTCTATCAAGGGTGACAACTTGAGGCTCTGTCTTAAAAAAAAAAAAGAAAGAAAGAAAGAAGAAATATTACTAGTAATGGAGGAGACACAGGAAAAGGATGGGGAAAAGGGAAAGGAGAAGGGAGGTCTCAGTTTCTCCCTTAAAGTCTGAAATTACCACCATCTGGGATCCCCAAATAGCCCCTGATTTACAAGGCAGTTTTCTGGGAAGGAACTGGGAGTACAGATCAGTCTGGTGCCAAATGGAAGCTCCCCCAAACCACCTACTTTTCCACCCTCGGGGGAAAGAGTTCAAGACCCCTGAATTCTTCTGTTACCCCTAAGGACCAACCAGTGTTGAGATGATGTGCAGGGTCGTTGTGCCCCTCCCCAATCCTGAGCACCTGCCACACGTTGCACTGCATGATAATGGAGTACAGAGCAAAATAGCTAAGAGATGGAGGCCGGGTGCGGAGGCTCACGCCTGTAAGCCTGGCACTCTGGGAGGCTGACAGGAGGATTCCTTAGCTCAGGGATTCAAGATCAGCCTGGGCAACAACAATATCCCATCTCTGCTAAAAATAGAAAAACTAGTCAGCTGTTGTAGTGGCACCTCACTTTTTGCTGAGGCAGGAGGATCGCCTGAACCCAAGAGTGTGAGGCTGCTGTGGGCTATGATGAGGCCAAGGCACTCTATCCCAGAGTAAACGAATTAGGCTCTGTCTCAAGAAAAAAAAGAAAGAAAGGAAGGAAGAAAAGAACCTGGTTCCTTGTACTCTCAATGAATCCCCAACAATAAAAATAAGAAAAAAGAAAGAAAAAACAGCAAAGCAAAGAAAAAGAGATAGTTTTTGTCAATCATGTTGGCAAAATGTAAAAAAATTGATAATATCTATCAAGATTTGCACAGTGGTTCAAGCCTGTAGTCCTAGTTACTTGGGAGGCCAGGGTGAGATGGTCACTTGAGGCCAGGAGGTTGAGACCAGCTTGGCAACATAGGGAGCTCCCATCTCAGGAAAGGGAAGGGAAAAGAAGGGGAGGGTAGGGAAAGGAGGGGAGAGGAGGAAGGGAAACCACAAAGAAAGAAGCAAATTTCATAATGTCGACTGCTGATGTGGCTGTGGAAAAATGGGTTCTCTCCCCTTGTAGATTATTGGTGGGAGTAAAACTTCATACCACTGATTAGGAGGGTATTCTGGCAAGGTGTCATACCCACCAAATTGCAAACTGTGGCCAGGCACTGTGGCTCATGCCTATAATCCTAGCACTCTGGGAGGCTGAGGCAGGTGGATTGCCTGAGCTGAGGAGTTTGAGACTAGCCTAAGCAAGAGCAAGACCCCATCTCTAAAACTAGTCAGGCATTATGGAGGGCACCTGTAGCCCCAGCCACTCAGGAGGCTAAGGGAAGGGAATTGCTTGAGCCCAAGAGTTTGAGGTTGCTGTGAGTTATGACACCACAGCACTCTACTGAGAGAGACAAAGTTAGACTCTGTCTCAAACAAACAAACAAAACTGCAAAATGTGCTTGGCCATCAGGATCTTCCCCTCCTACCAACCTCAGTTCCACTTTTCTTTTCTTTCTTTCTTTTCTTTTTTTGACATAGAGTCGCACTTCGTTGCCCTTGGGTAGAGGGCCATGGCATCTCAGCTCACAGCAACCTCAAACTCTTGGGCTCAAGTGATCCTTTGCCTCACTTTTTCTTTTCTTTATTTATTTTTTTTTTTTTTTTTTTGCAGTTTTTGGCCGGGGTTGGGTTTGAACCCGACACCTCCAGCATATGGGACTGGCACCTTACTTCTTTGAGCCACAGGCACTGCCCTTTGTTTTTCTTTTTCTTTCTTTTTTTTTTTTTTTTTGTAGAGACAGAGTCTCACTTTATCGCCCTGGGTAGAGTGCCGTGGCGTCACACTGCTCACAGCAACCTCCAGCTCTTGGGCTTAAGCGATTCTCTTGCCTCAGCCTCCCGAGTAG
>CAUYON010137412.1:0-32310 GCA_963573935.1 Arctocebus calabarensis | reverse complement strand
TCACCCTGGATAGAGTGCTGTGGCTTCACAGCTCACAGCAACCTCCAATTCCTGGGCTCAAGCGAGTCTCCTGCCTCCACCTCCCAAGTAGCTGGGACTACAGGCGCCCGCCACAACGCCCGGCCATTTTTTTTTTTTTTTTTGGTTGCAGCCGTCATTGTTGTTTGGCGGGCCCGGGCTGGATTCGAACCCGCCAGCTCCGGTGTATGTGGCTGGCACCTTAGCCCGCTGAGCCACAGGCGCCGAGCCAGAATATTGCATACTTCTTTATCCTGTCAGTTATGGGGAGACAGTTACAGATTTATTTTCTGATTTTAATCAGCTGTGTGTGTGTGTGCGTGCACGTGCGTGCACCCCAGAGAAAGCCCATTGCCTTCTAATTAAATAAAGCACAACTTAAATTATGCAAGCCAAAGAGTAATGATCAATTACATTTTTGGAAGTTTGTGTTAACTATTCTTTAAACATGTTTTCTTTAGGCCCTGGAAGACTCCAGCTGCTGGAAAAGAATTGGCAGGGACAGTGGCTACGGTGATATCTGGTGTCCTGAACGTGGAGAATTTCCTGCTCCTCCAGGCCACCACAGGAGAGAAGATTCCTTTGAAAGCTTGGACTCCCTGGGCTCTAGGTCATTGACAAGCTGCTCCTCTGATACCACATTGAGAGGGGCACTCGGAGGCAAGTCGCCCTTCTTGGCTGCCTTTTGTATTTGTTTAAGTATCAAGAGAGACTGGGAACAGAAGAGAGTCGAAAAATAGAACACAAATTATTTAGGCCAAAATTTCATCAAGAATGGATTTTTATAGGGATTTAAGTATAATTGGGAGGTTTTTTTTTTTTTTTAATTTTTTTTTCCCTCATAGTGGTGATAAGTTTTGCTTTTTTAATTTCATTTTTAGAGAAGACTGAGGAAGGAGGCAGTTAATTGTGACCTGTTATGAGTGATAATCTATCTACCTCTTTTCTTTCCGGATTCGGGCTTAATAATCAGTGGCTTTGAGGACTATTAGTTGATAGAGCTAAATGTTAAAAGCAATGTAAGATTCTGCAAAAAAGTCTGTTCTAGTTCTTATCTTTTTTCCTCAAAAGATTAAAAAAAATTCTCTTTAAAAAAAACAGCAAAATATTTTTATAATTCTGTCCACAAGAAGAAACGATTGCTGTCTATCGTGATAGAATATTAGGCCAAACTTTGATAGATCGGGTAATTTTCTAACTAACGTGGTGGCAGAAACCCTCTTTTGGAGCTGTAAGGGTCAGAGCTAACCTAGGACCAGGCAAGTGTGACAGGGCTGTGTTAATAAGTCATTCTCTTATGGGAAGGAACTTTCTTTCAAAATCCCAAGCATATGGTCAATTCATTATTTAAATGCATGTTTCAGGGCTACTGGGTAGTTTCAGCAATTTCTGACTGTAAATCTCTAGCTATTCAGATTTGACTAGACTGAAATCACATAGTTTCTTGAAATATTTTTGTGCTTCTAACATGAAAACATTGAGAGTTTGGCTGTGATTTTGTGCTCAAATGTTAGAGATTTTACTTTGCTTGTTTATTTTGAATATTTTATACATCTAAAACTTTTCCTAGCATTTTTACTATACAAAAACAAACATCAGCAAACCTCAAATAGTTCCATGCTGAATACTCATGGCAGTGAATTCTCACCACCTAATGTCATTTTATCATGACATTCACTGTGCTTGCTTTATCAGGGACCCACCCCTCGTCTCCTGTCTTCCCTCTTCCCTCCCTCCCTCCCTTTTTCTGTCTTCCCTCTGTTTTTCTTCCTCCAACTCTTCTTTAATTTAGCCATCTTATTTTTTGAGGCTCTTCAGAGCACACCACATTTGCACTAAATATTTTAGTATGCACATAATTAACTAGAATTCAATCTTTATTTTTTTCTGGTGTAAAAGTTATATAAATACATCTATTTTCGTGAAATAAGATTATTCTTTCTTAAACATGGTAACAAAACAAATTCTTTCACTCTTAGAGTAGTACTATTAAAAATGGGGGAAAAAAGGGGAAAAAGTTATTTAAGCATTAACCTTCATAATCACTCCAGCATTTGTTGACTGTTTGCCATGTAGGTATGACATTTCTGTAGCCCAGATGACAATTACCAGGGAATAAAAAATATTTTTAAGTTAATGAATCTGAGTTTATAATTCATCTGTGTAGTTAAAGCTATAAAAGCAGAGGCTAGGCTCGGTGCCTTTGGCTCAGCGGGCTAAGGCGCCAGCCACGTACACCTGAGCTGGCGGGTTCGAGTCCAGCCTGGGCCCGCCAAACAACAATGACGGCTGCAACCAAAAAATGGCCGGTCGTTGTGGCGAGCACCTGTGGTCCCAGCTACTTGGGAGGCGGAGGCAAGAGACTTGCTTGAGCCCAGGAATTGGAGGTTGCTGTGAGCTGTGATGCAAGGGCACTCTATCCAGGGTGACAGCTTGAGGCTCTGTCTCAAAAAAAAAAAAAATTTTTTTTCAGTGATTTCATTTTAGATTTGTTTGGGAGCCCTAAAGGTCATCTGGTTCAGTCTTCTCATTTTACAGGTAAGGACAATAAGGTTCAAACTTTGTGTAAGTTTGGCTGGGTGGGGTGGATCATGCCTGTAATCCTGGCATTCTGGGAGGCTGAGGTGGGAGGATCACTTAAGCCCAAGAATTTGAGGCCAGCCTGATCAAGAGTGACACCCTGTCTCTACTAAAAATAGAAAAATTAGCCAGGCATTGTGGTGGGCACCTGTGGTTCCAGCTACTAGGAAGGCTGAAGCAAGAGGATTGCTTGAATCCAGGAGTCTGAGGTTGCTGTGAGCTATGCTGATGCCATGACACTCTAGCCTGGGTAACAGAGTGAGACTCTCTCAAAAAATACAAAAATAAAAACTTTTTATCTAAAGTTTGTGCAGTACTAGAACCAAGACTAGGACATAGTACTGCTGACTTCTCTTTCCAAAAGGCCTTTCTATAAGACTTCTTTAACATGTTATTGCTATAAACAGAAGGCAACTCATAATGAATACATTATAGATACTTTCTTTAAGAAATAAAAGCATGTGTTGTGGCGGGTGCCTAGCTACTCCGGAGACTGAGGCAAGAGAATCGCCTAAGCCCAGGAGTTGGAGGTTGCTATGAGCTGTGTAAGGCCATCGCACTCTACCATGGGCGATAAAGTGAGACTCTGTCTCTAAAAAAAAAAAAAAAAGAAATAAAAGCAAAGGGGATTGGGGCTCATGGTGTATGGCACACCTCTTGGGGCTGGGACACAATTATAAGAGGGATTTTATCTAACAAATGCAATCAGTGTAACCTAATTCTTTGCACTCTCAATGAATCCCAAATAATTAAAAAAAAAAAGAAATAAAAACAGTATGAGTTAATAAATGCTAAGTAAGAGGATAGAGAAAAAAGAGACTAACATGGGGTGATATTTATCTTTTCTTTCTTTCTTTCTTTCTTTTTTTCTTTTTGTGGTTTTTGGCCAGGGCTGGGTTTGAACCTGCCACCTCTGGCATATGGGGCTGGCACCCTACTCCTTTGAGCCACAGGCACCGCCCTTTTTTTTTTTTTTTTGAGACTCTGTGGCCCTGGGTAGAGTGCTATGACATCATCATGGCTCACAGCAACCTTAAACTCTTGGGTTCAAGTGACCCTCTTGCCTCAGCCTCCAGAGTGGCTGGGACCACAGGTGTGCACCATCATTAGCCTGGCTAATTTTTCTATTTTTAGTACAGACTAGTCTCAGACTTGCTCAAGCAGGTCTCACTCAACTCAATCCACCCGCCTCAGCCTCCCAGAGTGCTAGGACTACAGACGTGAGCCACCATGTCTAGCCAATAATATTTATCAACAGGATATATTCTGGTAAAATATTATGCAGGGCAGGTCCTCTCCGTCTTTATGTAGGCTGCCTAGACATCTTGAAGATGGGTGCAGTGAATGTGCTGGAGTGGAGCAGGTAAGCTGACAGGGATGAGGGATGGGGGAAACCTGGAGGCCTTCTTTTCATGGGATCTTAGTTTCAATGTCCATCACTGATTCTCATAATTACAGAGCATCAGGGACCAGAAATAGAGAATTCCTTTCTGAAATCTCATGCTACTGTGAAAACAATTCTTTTAACTGTATTTGACCTGAAAGACCCTATGCAGGAAAGCAGGTGTTTGAATAAAATTGGTGCACTTGGCTCAGCACCTGTAGCTCAGCAGCTAGGGCACCAGCCACATACACCGGAGCTGGCGGGTTCGAACCCAGTGGGGCTTGCCAAACAACAATGAAAACTACAACAACAACAACAACAAAATAGCCAGGCATTGTGGCGGGTGCCTGTAGTCCCAGCTACTTGGGAGGCTGAGGCAACAGAATTGCTTAAGCCCAAGAGTTAGAGGTTGCTGTGAGCTGTGACACCATGGCACTCTACTAAGGGCGACATAGTGAGACTCTATCTCAAAAAAGAAAAAAAAATTGATGCACCTGATGACCAAACAGGCTCTGGATATTTAGTGTTCCTTTGTTTGACTTCTGAGCAAGGAATACAAAGCATTTGGGAAGAGAAAGGTAAGAAGTCAAGGAATGAAGAATGTCTTACTCTGGCAAGGTAAGTGATAAAAGCCTACCAGAATACCAGAATTCTAAATGTATGATTTTTCTAAATCCATACTTTAGACCTGCTGCTCAAAATGGCTGGACTTGCCCTAGAATTATTTTAGCTGCAAGAGTAAGCTAAATCAAAGCATATCCAAAACCACTCTTTTCAAGAGATCTGCATCTCTGCAAGGTGCCTATAAACAAGTACTTAGAAACCTAGACCTTGTCACATTCCCTCAATGAAGCCTGATTTCTTCTTCCCTCCAGGCTGACTCCTGACATGCCCACCTAGGTTTCCCAACACCCTATCCAGGAAAAAGATGTGCCATTTACTGTTCTATTGTCCTTGGTGCTGTCTCCCTCCCACACAAAGCCCTCCAGCTGAGTGTTTGCTTTGTAGACTGTGGGGGGATTAATACGTTTATTTTGGGACATTGACACCATGGGTGGGATGCACATTGAAGATTATAGTAATAAATGACGCTTGGCACTACTCTCTCTCTCCCACCCCTCTATCCCCAGTATGGGGTGAAGGCACAGCTCCAAGCTGTGTGCGGAGTATCACAAATAACACTTATTAAACTGTGGCAGCCTATGCTGGGGGAACGGGCTGGGGCTGTTGACTCACTGCATACCATGAGCTGGCATAGTCCAGGAATTCTGCTTCTGACTCCAGTAGGGGGTAGTGCTATTCTAGGAAACTGGGGCGGGGTGCCTAAGAGAAGGACAGACCAGGGGGCTTGGGAGCTAGGGCTGCTTAGGTGCTGTTCCTGTCTTAGGAGGCCTCTGAGATACAGGGCATCAGGGAAATATTCCATATGTTAGGAGAGGAATGTGTATATGTGTCATAGAATCTGGAGTAAAGATTTCTAGTTCCTTTTCTGTTATTATCTTGAGGTGACCTTGAGCAAGTCTTTCTGAAGCAGTTTGAGGACTGCAGCTGGTTGCTGCACTGGAAGAATTGAAATAGTTCCAGCAGTGTTCCAAAAACAGCAGACTAGGGTCTTCTAGGAGCACCAAAGGAGCCCAGTGGACTCTATAAAGTCCTTTAGTAGTGACCTTCGTTTAACATTGGGGGAGAGAGAATATGTCATCAAGGATAGAAGGGTCCCGGGGGGCGGGGGAGGAGCAAAGCCTCTTTGTCACCCCTGGGAAGCAGATCTGCTAACTCCTGTCCGTCTTCACTTCCTGCCCCTCTACAACAAGCAGGGAGCTTAACGAAGCCTAGGATTTATGTCAATACAAATGCAAGAGAAGGGCTTTTTTAGTTTCTTATTTAGGATTTATAGGATTCCGTTTCTTTTTAGGTTTTCCTGCCCTGGACTCTGTAGGACAGGATTCTAAGTACCAGTGCCTAATCACCTAAATTAATTGATACTGGCAGTAAATACTTTAATGTGTTTATAATGTATTTTCATTTGCACAGTACCCAAACTATATCAAACAAACGTGAGGATAGGTGGTCTGGATATGATGGAGGGATCCATGTTCTGCAGTTATCAGCCTGTGATCCCTTTTGAAAGAGTCCAGTGAGATCAGGAGTATGGGGAAATCTGGGTAATTTATCCTTTCCAAGGTTAGTTCTAACTTGTTGCCTGAAGCAGAAGGGGTGATACTATCTTCCCTCTTTTGGTGACAATGGTTGCTGTGGCAACACCATTAAAGATGAAAGCCACAAAGGAAAGAAAAAACAGCAGCCTGAGAAGGGGGCAGGGAGAGAGCTGGGCCTAGAGTTATAGGGTACCTATTGCCCAGTTGTGACAATAGAAAAACAGCACCTCTATTACTCCTTCTTTGACTGTCTCTATTTGTTTTCTCAGACAATACTACCTTGTGAAGCAAGGAACAGACTTACACAATCATCTTTATGATACAAAAGTGGAGGAAAGGACGTGGTCAAGGAGATACGGTTTATTTACTTCTGAACACTAATCTCCTTCTCCTTGTGGTACATAATTCAAATAAAGGAGGGGGGGTTTCCTAGGAGATTGCAGAGGTTTAGAGCCATTCTCAACATTTTAGGGGACAGACATTGGGAATAAAGGGAGAGTGTGATTTCTGGGGTATATAGTAAAGATCATTTATGCAACTCCTATGGTAGCAGAATAAGCCTCAAGGGCCCTGAGAATAATCCCAGGTATTCTCTTTCTCTTTCCATTCCTCTTAGTCAGATCCTCTCTGTGGCAGCCCCATTCTTTGATTCCACTACTTTTTAACCACGCAATACTAAAGTAACTTGACCTCGACCTATTCTTGTATTAAACCCAGGGTTTTATATATGTATATGTATCTATACATACATACACACACATAGGGTGCCAAAAAATGTATACAAATTTTAAGAAAGGAAAAAATTGTATTAAAATTATAATGCTCAAAATATGCGAGCATTTGTTTGTTATCTTGTATGTTGTATCTTGTATCTCTTGTAATTGCAGAAGTCAAATATGACTTAAGTATTACAAGAACTTACCCAATGTCACATAGCTAGAAATGGCAGGTCTGAGATTTGAAGAGATAGTCAATGCAGATTCAGGGTATGAACCCAGATCTGTCTGACTCAATCTAATTTGCCATATTGCTGCTGCCAGGAATTTGAAGCCTGAGGAAACTTTAATTCACATAAACAGATATCTATTGAATACCTATTATGTGCAAGACATAAGTTGCATAGGTTGCATTTGTTGTAGACAATACACAAATAAATGGGAAACATGGACTGTGCTTTTTTTTGTTTGTTTGAGACAGAGTCTTATTATGTCACCCTCGGTAGGGTGCAATGCTGTCATAACTCACAGCAACCTCAAGCTCTCGGGCTCAAGCAATTCTCTTGCTTCAGCCTCCAGAGAAGTTGGGCTACAGGCACCTGCCACAATGTCTGGCTATTTTTAGAGGCGGGGTCTTGCTTTGCTCAGGTTGGTCTCGAACCTGTGAGCTCAGGTAATCCATATGCCTCAGCTTCTCAGAGTGCTAGGATTACAGGTGTGATCCACCTCACCAGGCCTGGACTATGCTTTTCTTTGTTGTTGTTGTTATTGTTGTTTAGCAGGCCCTGGCCAGGTTCGAACCCACCAGCCCTGATGCATGTGGCCAGAGCCAACCACTGAGCCTGGATTGTGCTTTTAAGGAAATGAAATCTAGTGAAGTGATAAGGGTGGGGAAGGAGAGATAAAACAAATATGCAATACCTATAGCACAGACAATATGGCACATACTTCATGAGAAAGTCTTTCCTTCATCCTCAGTTTTTTCAGGCACATATGCTGAAGAGAAGAAAAATAATGATGTGCTTTCTGAAACCCTTTTACATAACTTCTGAATGAGCTACAGAATGGAGACTTCACCTGTCTAAAAACAAATTTGATTTCAGAAATTTAGATGAGGTGGCAAATAAAGCAGAGTGAGATTCTCCTCATTCATGTAACAGTGTTTTTCTTTGAGACAGAGCCTCAAGCTGTCACCCTGGATAGAGTGCTGTGGCATTACAGCTCATAGCAACCTCCAATTCCTGGGCTCAAGCGAGTCTCCTGCCTCTGCCTCCCAAGTAGCTGGGATTACAGGTGCCCACCACAATGCCCCGCCATTTTTTGGTGCAGCCATCATTGTTGTTTGGCAGGCCTGGGCTGGATTCGAACCCGCGAGCTCAGGTGTACGTGGCTGGTGCCTTAGCCCGTTGAGCCACAGGCGCCGAGCCGGTTGCATCAAGATATTAAGTGCTAGGATAAGGCGCTGATCTATTCATCAAGCACTGTCAATTATATTATATTTTGTTTACTCTGAATATCTTTTTATTGTCAGCTTACTTCTTTCTATTCTAGTTACGTTAATAGCTATTTTCTATTGAAAAAAAGTTCAAAGGAAACAGGAAAAGAAGTGACCCTAAATCTCACCACACAGATAGCTTCCATTACGTTTGGAAGTCCTTGCAATAATTTTTTCCTTATGTACTTGACAAAAATTGTATCACATTATATTTATAGCTTTGCACCTGTTTTTCTCACTTAATAATATATTGGGGCTGTTTTCCCATGTCAACAAAGAGTCTGTTAAATGGCTGAGTAGCATGAAAATGTGTTATTCTCCAAATGCTATGCGCTGCCTTGCCGTGGTCCACTGGAAATATAGCCCCTTGGCCACGGCTTTCTCCAGACCAAGAAGCCATTCTTTGCATTCTTGGTGAAGGGTTCTCCTTTAGGAATGTGAAGCTAATGATGCCAAGTGTGTCCTTGACCTCCTGGGCAGAATGGAGAACTCTCCTATTTTCTCAGGCTTCGACCAGATAAGGGTGACCAATCAGCAAGATTCAAAATTTATTACTTGGGAATCTAGTTTATTTGCAGTTGTTTAGAACTTTCATTGGTGTCCTGATCCTTCTATCAATTTGAAGCTTTTTTTTTAGAAAATCACCAAATGAAACCAACACCAAAACAAACCCCCCAAAGCTCCAGTTTGCACCTTTACAATTCTGAATCAGTTTCTTTTCTGTTTTATTGTTTCTCCTCTTGTGCAATTGCATGTATAGCGATCATTTGGCTAGTACTTTATTTCTGCAAAATGCACCTAAAACTTGTTCATTAGTTGTTAAAAATCTGAGATTCGCCTCAATATTAGATTCTGATGTGTACATGAATTTATTTATATCAATATTATTATCTATGTAATTTTAATCATGCAAGCCCCAATTTTTAAAAATATTTTCCTCTCGAATATATCAATTACACAATTCCTGAAGTTATTAAATCGTGTGATTTGGCATCTTGATGCACTTTGGAGAACTAGATTTTAGAAGTCACAGAAAAGGCTTTGATGGTTGAAAATAAATTATTTTTAAACCATGACATAAAATAACAATTACAATAATAACTAACTGTTGTTGCGGTCACATCGGGTGTGGGCTATATAAGCTCTTTTCATGTTTTATTTCATTAACTTCTCAAAGCAGCTCTGAAAGATAGGTATTATTATGAGCCCCATTACTGCAGATGAGGAAAACAAAAGTGAGAATTTCTTAAAAGCCTACGTTTTGACAATTTTCAGCACTTTTCTCTTCTAAGAAGGTCAGTCTGAATGTTAATTGCTCTCCTCTGATAGTTAAAAACGATACTATTAACAGCAACATGAGTCATCATTCATTGGGTGCATATTATGAGAGGCAGGTGCTTTATAAATATTATTCCTGATCCTCACGTGGTAGATTGTGTGTATAGCCACAGTAATCTCTCCCTTCCACATGCTCCTCTGCAATGTGACTTAGCCATTGCCCCATCAAAAAGAGAAATCTGGGCGGCGCCTGTGGCACAAAGGAGTAGGGCGCCGGCCCCATATGCCGGAGGTAGTAGGTTCTAACCCAGCCCTGGCCAAAAACTGCAAAAAAAAAATAAAGAGAGAAATCCATTTCTCTACCCCTTCTCAATTTGGGTGGGCCCCATGACTACTTTGACCAAACGAATATAGCAGAAGTGACCTTATACCAGCTTTAGGTCCCAGGCCTTAACATCCCTGCTGCTTCCACTTCCTGCCCCTCAGGACCTTGGAAACCGGAAGTATGGCTACCCTGGGACCACCACACTGTGAGAAGCCCGAGCTGTATGGAAAGGCCCAAGAGCAGGGGTCAGCAAACTGCAGGCAGAGGGTCAAATCTGGTTTATCAGCATGATTTGCCTGGCATTAAAGCTAAGGATGTTTTTTGTATTTTTAATGGTTGGGGGGGTGGGGAATTGAAAGAAGGATATTTTGAGACATGTAAAAAGTATATAAAATTTAAAATTTGAAATAATAAATAAAATTTTTTGGAAACAGTCATCTTCATTTTGCTGGACATTTTGTTTCCATACTGTCTGGACTATTTTCTTTCTTTCTTTCTTTTTTTATTTTTTTTTTGAGACAGAGTCTCACTATGTCACCCTCGGTAGAGTGCTAAGGTGTCCCAGTTCATAGCAACCTCTAACTCTCGGGCGTAAGCGATTCTCTTGCCTCAGCCTCCCAAGTAGCTGGGACTACAGGCACCTGCCACAACGCCTGGCTATTTTGTTGTTGCAGTTCTTATTGTTGTTTAGCTGGCCCAGGCCGGATTCAAACCCACCAGCCTGGGTGTATGTGGCCAGCGCCCTACCCACTGAGTGACGGGCGCTGCCTCCATGTCTGGACTGTTTTCATGCTTCAGTGACAGAGTTGAATAGTTGTGAGAGAGATCATATGACCCTCAAAGCCTAAAATATTCATTATTTGCACCTTTACAGAAAAAGTTTGCCAACCTCTACTCTCACCAGATCAGAGGGAAGGGCCAGAAAGCATGAAGATGCTAATATGTACATACAGGTGTACAAATAGGCCTTACATCTCAAACCACCCAGCTCCAGCCCATTCAATGGATGACACGGCCAACAGAGATTGCCCAGTTGAGTCCTTCCCAAATTCCTGACCCATACCAGTGAAAGCAAAATAAATGACTGTTTTAAGGCACTAAGTTTTGAGTAGTTTGTTATATAACAATAGAAAAATAAAACACCTTACAAACATCCTACAAAAGAAGGTATTTTATCCAAATACTTAGATGAGAAAATAGAGACTCCAGAAGATTAAATCACTCTTTCAAATTCACACAGCTGGTGTAGGGAAGTGGGATTTCAACCCAGGTCTCCTCAATTCAGGAGCTTTACTTATGACACAACTGGCTCCGTAGTATCGAGCTATTTCCCTACTGCTATGCACTTTGTGCCCATGTCAGTTCTTATTAATAAATGTTTGTTGACAATTCTTACCACATGTAAACACTGCACTAAGCTTAGATGGAAGTGAATTCCATCTAACTTCCATCTAAGAATTCCATCTCTTTTTCTCCCCATTTAAAGATTAGATGGAAGTGAATTCAGATGGAATTTACTCAACTTTCTGCTAAGCTAAGAAGATCAAGGATTATAATAATGTGGCAATAGATGAAACATTACAAATTTGAATTTGACACATTTATTTAGAAGTGGGTGCCTATGGAATCCCATTCTAGGTAATCAAGCTTTCAGAAAAGCTCTAATTTCTTTTTTTTTTTGCAGTTTTTGGCTGGGGCTGGGTTTGAACCTGCCACCTCCAGTATATGGGGCTGGTGCCCTACTCCTTTTGAGCCACAGGCACTACCCTGAAAAAGCTCTCCATTTGATCTTAAAGTCACAACTTCCCAACTTTTTGAAAAACAACAAAGTGGGCATCCAGTGAAGAGATGACTTGAAAGCTCATTCTAGCCACCCACAAAGGTAGTTACATGTTAAATTTCAGGTTACTTGTCCTCTTCCGAGTTCCAAACATATGTAATGGCACCTGAACGGAGGTCACACAGCTGGAAACCATTAGGATCCAATAGCAAAGAAAGTAGGAGGCAGAAGGGTAGAGAAAGTGATTTTTGAGGGACCAGGGTAAGGAATTTGAAGAAGAGTGTTAAAGCATTCCAAGTTGTTGCCAGTCTTTTTTGGAGGTTATTATTCATGAGATGGGTCATTCAGTGACATGAACACTATCAACTAGGAAGACAGCAGGATGAAATACTCTAGGGAAAAGCTGAGGCAGCTATGAGTTTAAAGGACATTTTCTGTGTATCAAGGACCTCTTTGCCACCCTATTTAAGCGTTGGCTTCTTGAGGGCAGAAGTGTCCCACCTTTATAATACTTGACACAGTCAGTGGTATGCTGGCTAATAGCTTACAGCTCGTTAAATTTTTAGTGGGCCAAGTTGAAACTAGCCATGGTAATTGGAACCATGGAAACTGGCCAAATGCTAAAAATCAGAGCTTTTTTTCAAAAAAGCTAGTTTACCAACATATCAGCGAGGCAGAGTCAGACTGATTCGCCAGTAGTCCGCAATCCTTACAAGATGGAGGGTATGATAAAATACATGGCAATCATTACATTTATAGTCTTAAAAATTTTTTGGTGATGTCAGAAACAAACCTAGAAGCATAATTGTGTCTGTAGTATAGACTCCAGAATGTTACAACACATAGCATGTGTTGAAAAATTTTAAGAAAGAAAATAGATCCACGGCTTCATAGTGATTATCTTTGAGTTGTGGATCTACAGGAGATTTTTGTTTTATTCATGATATCTTTTTTTTTTTTTTTGAGACAGAGCTTCAAGCTGACACCCTGGATAGAGTGCTGTGGCATCACAGCTCACAGTAACCTCCAATTTCTAGGCTCAAGCCAGTCTCCTGCCTCTGCCTCCCAAGTAGCTGGGACTACAGGCACCCGCCTCAACGCCTAGTCATTTTTTTTTTTGGTTGCAGCCGTCATTGTTGTTTGGCAGGCCCGGGCTGGATTCGAACCCACCAGCACAGGTGTATGTGGCTGGCGCCTTAGCCCGTTGAGCCACAGGTGCCGAGCCTATTCATGATATCTTTTAAGTATTATGTACAAAGTATTATTTCCTGAATTTAAAAATCCATTTAAAAATGAGGCGCTTAAGTATTAATTCTTTTTAAATTTGTGTACAGGGGTAAGAGAGGGAAGGGATGCAGGAAGAAAGAACGAAAGAGAATTTTCCCTTCCTCATTCACTCAGTCTTGTGAGAAAGGGATGGAGGAGTGGCCTTCAGAATTTAATTGGGGCCAGCAGTTCTGTTTAGAGTTGGGAAGGGGGACGGCGTCTGTGGCTCAGCGAGTAGGGTGCTGGTCCCATATACTGAGGGTGAGGGGTTCAAACACGGCCCTGGCCAAATTGCAGAAAAGGCCTGGCGTTGTGGTAGGCGCCTGTAGTCCCAGCTACTTTGGAGACTGAGGCAAGAGAATCGCCTAAGCCTGGAGTTGGAGATTGCTGTGAGCTGTGACACTATGGCACTTTACTGAGGGTGACGAAGTGAGACTCTGTCTAAAAGAAAAAAAAAAGAGTTGGGAAGGGAATGGGCAGAAAGATGGAAAGTGAAATGAATTGAGAAAGACAGGCAAAGCATTACAGGAAGGGAGAAGCAAGAATCCAATGTACTTAATTCTAATATGATGACAGTAGTTGTGCTAATGCACGGTGGGGGGTGGGGAAGGAGGGAGGGGGATGTATGGCACACCTCTTGGGGATGGGACGCAATTATGAGAGGGACTTTACCTAACAAATGCAATCAGTGTCACCTCATTCTTTGTATCCTCAATGAATCCCAAACCAAAGGAAAAAAGGAGAGAGACAGAAAGGTAGGAAAGGTGGAAGGAATCCTAGGATGGGAAGCAGAAATTCTGCCCCTTTGCAGATATTTAAGAAGACATGTCATGGCTGTTTCACTTTCTGGGCATTGATTTCTTCATCTCCAAAGTGTGTAGGCCACCTAGAAAATGATGCACAAATTTCACTCAAATGGAGGTGTTCTGAGTGATTGTCCCCTGAGGGCAGTCAGTGTTCAGGGCGGACGTGGGACAGCATTCAGCGAAGGAAAGTTGTGCAGAGGAAAACCTTGGGTAGAGGAAACGTTTGCTGGAGGGGAAGGAAGTGAACCCACTGCTGTCATTTAGAAGGGTGCTGGAAGAAAACGTTGTCCTAATCCAAAAACTCAACGTCTTTTCAAAGGGAGGCTTGGGGACAAAAATGAGCTTCCAGTTTTGTTTTATTTTATAAATAGATGAAGAATTCTCACGCCACACATTTCTAACTTCTATCAAGGAACTTCTGTGTGTTATAGTGAGAGAATCGGGAATCTTCTAGTATACACTGGAAGGCAATGCATTTTATTTTGTAATGTTTTAGACACATCTCTTAAAGTTCTAGATCCTTTAGTTCTAGCTTTAACATGTAGTAGAATTTTCTTTAGTTGTTAACTCTCATACTTGTTTGGCTAGAGGTGGAAACAAAGGGTTCAGTGTATGTGGTTCAGACTATCTATGCAGAGTTCTTGCTTATTTCCACCATTGTCATGTCTGTTACAGTCATTCCCGATTATGTCAAAGAAGAAAATCCCCTGATATATTAATAGTTCCAACTCATATATTTAAAATTTATCGAACTTAAAATTTGAATCTTCTTTTTTTTTTTCTTGCAGTTTTTGGCCGGGGCCCGGTTTGAACCCACCACCTCCGGTATATGGGGCCGGTGCCCTACTTCTTTGAGCCACAGGCGCCACCCTAACATTTTAATCTTTTTATAAAATTTAAGACCTGCTGTGTTTGTGCCTATTCCTTAAGGAGCTCCATATTTTTTTGGAATGATGATCAGTAAGTCAGTCTTACATACGCACACGCATGCAATGGGAACTGATTGGTTTTGTCTTTTTGTTTTAATTGTACTTTTGAGACGTAGGAATAACATCAACGCTGCATTCCCCTGACTCTGTCTTCCCAAGCAGACCTGGATGAGTCTAGCTTTACCCAGGGTCAAGGACATCTGTGCTATGTGGGGGTGGGCACTGAGAATGCTCGTGTGTCTGTAACCAAACTGGTGAGCCACAGCGGCAGCCGAGAGCCATTTCTTTGGAATGACAGCTTCTCATTCCTTTGTTCTCCTTATTTCCTGGCAACGTGTCCACAAGCACATGCTATTAACAGATGGTGGACGGCATAGTTGGGATTTTTATCATTACATATCCCTCATGCTTCCATCATGCACCAGAGAAGCAGAGAAGTAAGGGCTAGCTAGCCTTTTCCACAGCAAGATTAAAAACCTGTCCTGAACTTCAAACCTCTGAAGCCTGGGGTCCTTCCACTACAGACACGACCGCTCAGTCAGATGTGGTTTCCAGTTTGAAGTTCAGAGCCCACTTTGGCAGACACATTCCTATCAGGTTCCTTTTAAGATCAGTCGCTAATAGGAGAGAAGCTGCTTTCCTCAGGGATGAGTTTAAATGGTAAGTTGAGGCACACATCTGTGCTACCGAGCTGAGGCTTATGGGATTGGCAGCGAGCCCTGAACTTTGTACAGACAACTGCGCCTCAAAACCCACGCAGGTGGAAAGGTCTCCTTTGCTTAACCCCATAGTTATGCGCTGAGCAAGTCAAAAAAGACAGCAGGAACAAGTATGGAGAAAGAACTCACCCAAAGAAGCTAAGAGGATTAATTATGAGAGTTTTGTTTCAATGATGTTCAAATCTAGCATGTGCCTTCTTAGTTCAAAATCAAAATTGCCCACGTCTACATATATATATATATATATATTTATTGCATATTTTCTTAGACAAAATTAATTCTTTTCTGATTTGTAAGTCTCTAAGGAAGTACTATTCACAATAGTCATAGGATTCTTGTGCATTTATGCAGCCCATATCATCTAAGGAATCTGAGGGGTTTTATTAAAAGTATCTCCTGGTTAAGAATATTCCACATTACACCCAGGATGATTACAATCGCAGGACCATCCTTTTGGAAAGTGCCTGAGCATTGCGATCAGTGAAGTTTATATTTGGTGGTCAGTAACACAGCTAAAGAAGTACTTCAGCCTGAAATCTGAGATGGCAGTAGATATAGCCGGTGGTTAGGAGCTGGTGACCAGATGGCTTGGTGCAAATTTGATTCTTTTTCCTGCCTTGATCAAATGATTTTGATCAAGACACTCAACTTCTTTAAGCCTTGATTTCTATTTGTAAATGAGCATGAAAACATTAACTACCTTGAAAAATTTCCATGAAAAAAAATTTTTTTTTGAGACAGAGTTTTGCTCTGTCATTGGAACTGGATTGCATACCTCATTGCAACCTTAAACTCCTGGGCTCCAGTGATCTGCCTGCCTTACCTATGGACTAGCTGGGACTCAGGCATGGGCCACCATCTCCGGCTAATTTTTTTTGTGTGTGTGTAGAAGAGGTCTTGCCTGGTGAATAGTATGAGCTCGATGAACGTTAGCTACTATCATTTGCCAAAAGTGATAATAAGGCTGTAAGATTTTCAGGCTCCACAGCAAAGTGAAAATAGGGGCCTGTTTGTTCAAAAAGCAAAATTGGGGATCACGGTGTATGGCACACCTCTTGGGGGTAGAACACAATTATAAGAGGGACTTTATCTAACAAATGCAATCAGTGTAACCTAATTCTTTGTACACTCAATGGTATCCCAAACAATTAAAAAAAAAAAAAAAAAGCAAAATAAGGCCTGGTGTGGTGGCTTGCTCCTGTAATCCTAGCACTCTGGGAGGCTGAAGTGGGTGGGTACCTTGAGCTCAGGGGTTCAAGACCAACCTCAGCAAGAGTGAAACTCTGTCTCTAAAAAACAGCTGGGCATTATGGCAGGCACCTGTAGTCCCAGGTTCTTGGGAGGCAGAGGCAAGAAGATCACTTGAGGTTAAGAGTTTGAGATTGCTGTGAGCTATGACACCATCACACTCTACCCAGGGTGACAAAGAGACAATGTCTCCAAAAAAAAAAAGCAAAAGCAAGACACAAACGAAAACAAAACAAACCACCAAAAAACCCAAACTGTTCATGGTCCTAAAATACAAAGCTTCTTTTTTTCTTCCATGCTTTCTCTCCCTTAGCTTATCATTCAAGGTGCTGTTGTTTTTAATTAATAAATTTTATTTTTTCGCACAGTTTCGGATTTACAGAAAAAGCAAGCAGAAGGCACAGAGTTCTTATATTACCCCCTCCCTCCAGTTTTCCCATGTTGTTAATGTTTTGCATTAGTGAGTACCTTCGCTATACTTGACAAACTGATATTAATCCATAATTTATTAATCAAGTCCACAGTTTGTATCAGGGTTCACTTTCAGTGTTGCACAGTTCTATAGGTTTTGGCAAATGAATCATATCATATTCTCATTACACAATCATACAGGATAGTTTCACTGCTTAGAAAACCTGCCACACTCTACCAATCCCTTCCCTGCTATTCCCCCAATCCCTGAGGACTCTGACCTTTTCCTTGTCTCTATAGTTCGGCCTTTTTCACATGTCATGTAGTTGGAATCATATGGTATGTATCTTTTTCAGACTGGCTTTTTAAACTTAGCAATAGGCACTTACGGTTCTTCCTCCCTGATACTTTATGGCTTGACGGTTCATTTCTTTTTATTGCTGAATCTCATTGTGTGGATGAAATGCAGTTTATTTAGTCACTTGCTGAAGGATATCTTGGTTGCTTCCAATTTTTGGCAGCTATGAATAAAGATGCTATAAACATTTATGTGCAGTTTTTGTGTGAAGACATTAGTTTTAAACTCATTTCGATAAATACCTAGGAGTATAATTATGGTGTTGTAGGGTAAGACTATGTTTAACTTTCTAAGAAACTGCCAAATTGTCTTCCAAAGTAGCCAAATCATTTTGGTTTCTCATGAGCAAAGAATGAGTTCCTCTTGCTTCAAGTCTTTTCCAGCATTTGATATTGTTAGTGTTTTGGATTTTAGCCATTCTAACAGGTGAGTAGTGTTATCTCATTTTTATGTGAGTTTGCAATTTCTTAGTGACATATAATGTGGAGCATCTTTTCATATGCAAAATGCATCTTTCTATTTGTTTTGTCTCTTCAGATCTTTTAACCACTTTTGAATTTTTTTTTTTTTATTTTTAGATTTTAAGAGTTATTTTTATTTTCTAGATAGCAGTTCTTTCTCCAATATGTCTTTTGCAAATATTTTCTCTCAGTCTAGGGCTTCTTTTTACTTTCTTTTCTCTTTCTTTCATTTTTTGTTATAGACAAAGTCTCACTCTGAGTAAAGTACCATAGCATCATAGCTCACAGCAACCTCCAACTCTTGGGTTTGAGCATTCCTCCTGCCTCAGCCTCCTGAGTAGCTGGGATTATGGGCATGCACCACTACATCTGAATAGCTTTTCTATTTTTAGTAGAGACGGAGTCTTGCTCTTCTTGCTCAGGCTGGTCTCAAAGTCTTGAGTTCAAGCACTCCAAAGACCTCAGCCTGCAAGAGTGCAAGAATTATAGGCATGAGCCACCACCCCCGGCCTTTACTTTCTTAATTATGTCTTTGATGGGGCAGAAGTTTTCAATTTTGATGAAAACCAATTTATCAATTTTTTTCTTTAATGAATTATACTTTGGGTGTTGTATCTAAAAATTTATTGTCAAACCTAACGTCACCAGAAGTGTAAGTTGAATTCCAAAGCAGCTATGACTATGAAAGAGGCAGCAATACATTTGGCTTCCCAAACTTGACAAAAAAGAGAATAAATTAGGACTAGTGACCGTGACATGCTTTTTAGCATTTGGCATTGGTCCTGCTGGGAAATAGAAAAGGAAACTTCTTCCTTCAAGGGGGAGAAAAGTGACTGGTCTGTATGTGTTTGTCATAGCATACTTTGTCATCTGAGCCAGACTGAGGTGCAGAGAGAACATCAGATTTAGAAGGGACCTCAGAGATAAACTCATCCAGTGGTTTTTTAACTGTATTCTATGGAAATCAAGAATCACACAGTACTGGTCCATAGCCTGTTAGGAATCGGGTGGCATAGCAGGAAGTGACTAGGTGGCCAGCAGGCAAAACTTCATCTGTATTTACAGCCGCTCCCCATCACGCGCATCACCGCCTGAGTGTCACCTCCTGTCACATCAGCACTAGATTCTCACAGGAGCATGAACTCTACTGTTAACTGCACATGGGAGGGATCTAAGATGTGCACTTCTTGTGAGACTCTAATGCCTGATGATCTGAGATGGGGCTGAGGCAGTGATGCCAGTGCTGAGGAGTGGCTGCAAATACAGATTATCACTAATAGAGAGGTTTAATTGCACAAAGAACACGACAAATCAATTGCTTGGAGATTCATATTAAAACCATCCCCCCACCGCCAGTCCACGAAAAAATTGTCTTCCATAAAACTGATCCTGGTGCAAAGATTGGGGACTGCCAATTTAGGAGATCTATAAATATTTGACTGAATTTATTTAATTATTTAAAAAACTAATTTAGAAAATGCTTGATACTCAAATGTGTTACAGATCAAGTTTGATGCAGTGAAAATCACAAATGATATCTCTAATTGTCTCAGGAGGAAATGTTGTATATTTTGACTTTAAAATAAGTATGCCTCTTTTATTTGTACTATGTATTGAGTAGCCACATGAGACTTCATTTTACTTTTGCATTAAAGCTCAACCCCATCCCCCCATCTATTCATCCCTCTCCCTGTACACCTCTTAGAACAGTAGCTGGGTTCATAACAAGTGCTGAACAACTATTAGCCATTATTATTTTCTATAGATAGAGAAATTAAAGCTCAGGTCGACTAAGTGACTTTCTCAATACATTCAGATATTTAGCAGCAAAGCCAAAATTTTAGCCTGACTCCTAGATCGTTTCTTTTCTTTCTTTCTTTCTTTTTTTTTGAGACAAAGCCTCACTTTGTCACCCTGGATAGAGTGCGGTGGTGTCACAGCTCACAGCAACTTCAACCTCTTGGGCTCAAGCAATTCTTTTGCCTCAGCTTCCGAGTCGCTGGGACTACAGGCACCCAGCTATTTTCAGAGACAGGGTCTCGCTTTGGCTCAGGCTGATCTCGAACCTATCAGCTCAGGTAATCTATCAGTCTTGGCCTTCCAGAGTGCAGAGGCCTGAGCCTTGGTGCTGGGCACCTAGATCATTTCTTTTTTCATTGTATTGTAATTGCTTTCAGATCCCATCCTCAACAAAGCAGCTAAAATTTTATATCTTCCAGTCGTGGACTATCTGTACTATCTCTTTGGTCCTACCCTTTTCTTGGTTCTGGGTCTCCTCAAGGAGAGAGAGAGAGAGAACGTGAGAGAGGGGAGATCCTTTACACATGGGTGATACACACGTTTTTGTCTCCTGTGTTGCCAGCCCAGTTGACCTACTAGAAGTCCCAGTGAAATCCAGAATATCACTCATCACACGAGAGTACCCACCAAGATGCCCTTATTTTGACATCTTTAACCCCAGAAAGGGACAGTGAAGTAGCAATTCTGATTTTAAATGTTGACCATTTTCCTCACAAAAACATTTATGTTTGACACACCATCGATCCTAAATTTTGGTCAGAAATGTGGTTTCTCTTCTGGGGGTCTAAAAGACAGCCAGTTGATTCTTGCCTGGAGGTCAGGGAAGAGCCCACAGAGGTCAGTGAATGAGCTCTGACCACCATCGTCCACCCCTACACATTGTGGTACTATGCACAAATTAAAAATATCCAGAAATCACATGTTTGAAAGCTTATTCAGCTCGTTGGGAAGATTTCTTTCAGCCCCTCTTCTCTCCCTCTTTATTGGATCCTGCTAGGGTTTTAGTTCCCATGGGTCATCAGGGCTCTTTCCTCTATCATTGAGTTGTTTTAGGCTGTGAACACTACCAAGTTAGGACATGGGTAAACACATGAATAGATTAGATAAAAACTAAAAACAAATGCCACTTAAAAAATTTAAAGGTATATGGGTGGTGCCTATGGCTCAAGGAGTAGGGTGCTGGCCCCATATACGGGGGGTGGTGGGTTCAAGCCCGGCCCTGGCCAAAACTTCAAAAAAAAAAAATGGTTTAAAAGTGTAAATATAATATTATTTGAATCTCCCTGGCAAAGAATAGCAACTCAGTAAATGCTGGAGTTAATGAATTTATGTTTTACATACTCTTTCCTGAATATCTCCTATTGTCCACTTACATGTTAAAGTCGTTGTTGGAAAGAGCACAGGCTGATAAATGGATAATCCAGTAAGCAAAGCTGTTTACAGAGGGACATTAGCTCATGCCTCACCCCCTAAGCTTCTTGCTGGGGAGTTTTGGTACTAAGTGATGAGTGATTTGCCCGAATTCAGCCATCTCTAACTTACTCCCCCTTGTGGTCAGTGTGAGACATTTTTAAGTTGACTAGTTTAGTTTTCATTCCTAAGCTAAAGCATAATGCTCTGACCTAGAGATAGAATCATTCACAGACAAAAACAAACTGAAAACTGAAACATCTTACTAGCAGATGAGTCTAATGGGAACACGGGAAGATGTAGGGAGCCACACCCTTTCTGCCTGATCTTATCCTTTCCCCTTACTTCACCTTCTTCAAGACCCAATTCAGGACCTCCCCTCCAGAAACTTTTTTCCTGGTTTCTTGCTCTCTGAGTTTTGGGCCTCACTCAGTGATAAAGGGCTTATCACTGTGTGTGTATGCTCCATGGGCCATGAACCAGTGAATGAGGGGAGCAGGAACAGTGTCTTGCATCTCATTATTCCAAACTATCTTTATTGCCAGCTATACAGTGAATGTTCAGAAAATGTTGAAATAGATGAGTGCTTCTTTTCTCTAAAAACTCCAGGCAATTGACATAATACCTCAGGCTGCAATTTTCTCATTTGTAAAGTTAGGGTTTGGGGACTTTAAGTCCCTAAAGAGTCAGTGTGTCTGGCATTATTTTTATTATCAGAATATTCCATAAGGATTGCTTTCCTTTTGACTTTCAAGTTCTCTTATTGGAGGGCTTTTGAAAACCTTTTTGGTCTTATGGAATTATATGCCTCAGTATGTTAATATTGGAGGTGGGAACAGAAAATAGCCAAGTAATTACTAGCCAAGATGACAGTGGAAAGATTTCTTCATGATAGAAGCAATTTTATGAAAGATTCTTTCCCAAAGAAAGATCTATTTCATGAAGAAGTCAAAGAAGTATTCATTTACATCTTTTTCAATTTGAATACACACCAGCTCATGGACAATTCTGAAAGTATTTTCTCCCTTTGGCTTACAGTTTCCTTTAGTCAATTTCCCAACATACCAAGTTTTAGCAATATTTGACTTGGGACCACAAAGCATTATTTAGCAAATATTATTTCAGATAATCTTAATTCCTATAATATTATTCACACAATCATATTTGCTAAATATATTTTTAATGAACACAGATTTAAAATTTTATTTTATTTTATTTTTTTGAGTTATTAATGCCTGAATTTATTAGATAAAGCATAGAACGAATTCTATCTTGGGATTATAAACATTGACTTCTTCTTCTTCTTTTTTTTAGAGACAGAGTTTCACTTTATTACCCTCAGTAGAGTGCCGTGGCATCACAGCTCACAGCAACCTCCAGCTCTTGGGCTTAGGCGATTCTCTTGCCTCAGCCTCCTGAGTAGCTGGGACCACAGGCACCCACCACAACACCTGGCTATTTTTTTGTTGCAGTTTGGCTGGGGCTGGGTTCAAACCCACCACCCTTGGTATATGAGGCAGGCACCCTACTCACTGAGCCACAGGTGCTGCCTAAACACTGACTTCTTGAAACGCATTCTTAAATTTCAGTTGAGAGTACAATATTCCTAATCTTGTTTTCCTCTGTGAGCCCTGTAAGATCTCCCATCTCCAACTCCACCAAACCCATCAGACCCATGCTGAGTCCTATGCTCTCGTTGTTCATCTTACCTGAGCCTCTCTTTCATGGATCTCCTCATAGTTTTTTATAACTAGCCTCCTTTATGAGGCCTTTCTCTTCTGTTTCCACCTTGATTATTCGCTAGATATTTATACAATCATTCAGTTTGTGTCCAGGATATTTGAGGATAATGAAAACATGAAGAAAAGATTACTTAGCTTCCCCTAAAGGGTTTTAAATTTCTATATTGATTCAATGAAATGAAGATGGAAGACTGTATATGATTGTGAGTCTAAGAACATTAATAGCTCATACAGATCCTGCTGTAAGACAAAACTGTGCCCAGACTTTTATCAAAAGGACAAGAGACAACAAGTATTGGTGTGGGTGTGGAAAAAAGGGAACTCTTGTACGCCGTTGGCAGGAATATTGATTGGTGCAGCCAAATATGGAAGTTCCTGAAGAAATTAAAACTAGAACTACCATATGACCCAGTAACCCGTCTTCCAGGCATACGCTCAAAGGAAATGAAATCACCACCTCTGCACTCTCATGTTGATTGCAGCATTACTCACAGTTGCCAAGACATGGAAACAACCAAAGCGTCTGTCAACGGATGTAAGAAACAACTATAGGATTGTACATGGCATGAGGGAATATTATTCAGCCTTAAAAAGGGAGATCCTGCCATTTGCAACTGCATGATGAAGCCAGAAGACATTCTGCTAAGTGAAATAATCCAGACACAGAAAGAAAAATACTTTGTTATCTCACTCCTAAGTGAAATCTGAAAAAATAAAAATTGAATGCACAGAAGCAGAGAGTGGAATGGTGGTTGGGATAGGGCCCAGGGGAAATGGGAAGATGTAGGTCAAAGTGTACACAGTAGTAATTATTTAGGATGAATTAAGTATAGAGAGCTAAGAGTACTGAGAGTACATTTTTGATACTTTTCCACACACACACACACATGCACGATAACTAGGGAAGATGATAGATTTTTTTTTTTGAGGCAGAGTCTCACTGTGTCACCCTCAGTAGAGTGCTATGGCATCACAGCTCACAGCAACCTCCAGTTCTTGGGCTTAGGCGATTCTCTTGCCTCAGCCTCACGAGTAGTTGGGACTATAGGCTCCCGCCACAACACCTGGCTATTTTTTTGTTGCAGTTTGGCCAGGGCCGGATTTGAACCACCACCCTTGGTATATGGGGCCAGTGTCCTACTCACTGAGCCACAGGCGCCACCCGATGATGGATATTTTTTTTTTAACTTGACTGTAGTAATCGCTTCACTATATGTGTGTATATCAAAACATCATCTCGTAAAGCCTTATATATATACAATTTTAAAAGTATCCAAACTGTTCTAGATCTAGAAGAACTCAAGAAGATTGAATACAAGTCTATCAGTGAGGCCAAGTGAGAGTTCATTGCCTCATTAGACCGGGTACAGAGAGAGTGGTGAGGTCCCAAGTAGGGAATATTTGAAGGAGACAGAAGAAGTGGGAATGTTGGAGGAGACAGTCCTTTTAAAACTGAGGTCAAGATTCTTTTCAAGTTAAACTAGATTTGGAGGCCTATGCATAGAAATGGGTATCTTTGATGAATGAAGTTAGGGTAGGTGAAATCTTCAACCAATCAGAAGATGAAATTTTAAGTAAAGGGAAGAAAAATAAATGTTTTCAGCATGAGGATCTTTGCTGTTAAGCAGTTTCTTGGATGTGTGTGTGGGATGTGCATCTGTTTTGTTTTGTGAGCCTTGCTACTAGTTTGTAAAGATAGGCTGTTAGATTATAAAGAAAACTGCAGTTCAAAATGTGAAATAATGAGGACTGTATTCACCCTCACTGTATATGAGGCAAGGAATATGGGCAAGGTTATGTTTGTTACTGGCAGGCTAACTGGGAAATGTTGCCCTGTTAAAATCACAAAGGCCCTTTTTTCTCTTCAGGGGATATTTTTTTGGGGGGAGTGTAAAAAAAATTTACCAAAAAACCTTACCAAATATCTAAGGATGACGGAAAGAGTGATCTTAGATTTTCTATTTATGCTTGAGAATTCTAATCAATCAAATTCATGTTGGTTTTGAGCTTCTTTTTCTTTTCTTTTTTTTGCAATTTTTCTTTCTTTTTTTGGTTGGGGCTGGGTTTGAACCCACCACCTCCAGTATATGGGGCCAGTACCCTACTCCTTTGAGCCACAGATGCCACCTTGGTTTTGAGCTCTTAATAAATATTATTAGCTCCTTAATTTTGTGACAACAAAAAATTGTTTCTTTAGTAATCTGTGTGCATTTCCAATTTGGGGTTTTTTGTTTTGAAACAGAGTCTCACTTTGACACCTTTGACATAGTGCCATGGTGTCACAGCTCACAGCAACCTCAAAATCTTGGGGGTCAAGCGATCCTTTTGTCTCAGCCTCCTGAGTAGCTGGGACTACAGGTGTCCATGACAGTGCCAGGCTATTTTTAGAAATGGGGTCTTGCTCTGTCTCAGGCTGATCTCAAACTCGTGAGCTCAAGCGATCTTCCTGCCTCTTCCTCCCCAAATTCTGGGATTACAGGCATGAGCCACCAAGCCAGCCTGCATTACCATTTTTTATGCCTATCCTGGGAAAATAACTGGATGCATGTATCAGGGCCATTCGTCTTTTTTGAAAATAGCAAAAATAGGCATACAGAATTAACTTTTAATGGAGTGGGGGGAGAAATTACAGAGTGATTATCCCCCATTGATTTTTTTTTAAGTTTTGTGATTTGACAGAGCCAGCCACTCAAGGGATGCTTGATAAACATTTTTTGACTGATGATTAACAGATATCAATTTTGAGGATACAATGAAAATTCTACTTGGGTTATAACAAATTTATATAATTTACCTAAGGTTGACATTTTTTCTTATTTTTACTTGGATTTCCTGACCTTTGAAAAGTTGAGGATAATTTTATGTCATCAAAAAAAGATCTCTGGCTCGGAGTCTATAGCTCAGTAGCTAGGGAGCCAGCCACATACACCAGAGATGGCAGGTTTGAATCCAGCCTGGGCTTGCCAAACAACAATGACAACTGCAACCAAAAAATAGCCGAGTATTGTGGTGGGCGCCTGTAGTCCCAGCTACTCGGGAGGCTGAGACAAGAGAGTTGCTTTAAGCCCAAGAGTTTGAGGTTACTATAAGCTGTGATGCCACAGCACTCTACCAAGGGCGACATAGTGAGACTCTGTCTCAAAAAAAAAAAAGAAAAAATCTCTAAAACCTCTAAAATAATGTGATGTCTGAGATTTGCTTCAACATAATGAACAAGGTTGGTTACAAATTGATCATTATTGAAGTTGAATGATGATTGGCCTATGGAGGGATACAGGATGTCACAAAAGTTGCCCTTAAAGTCTCCATACACAGGAAAACGGGAGATTGGAGCTAAATGGACCTTTATTTACAAACTATACATCACAAAATTTTACAAAATATTCTGTGAATGTTGGCCACCTCTTTGTAGAATTTTCTAAGGAATATTTTGTAAATAAAGGTCGATATAGCTACAATTTCCCATTTTTCCTATGTATGGTGACTTTTTGTATTATTCTCTCTACTTCTATATGCAAGAGGGTGCCAAAAAAAGTATACACATTTTAAGAAAGGAAAAAAATTATGAAAATTGTAATATTCAATATACTATGTAGACTGATAACAAAGGATGAATACAAGTCACATTTGAGCACCTCTTCCAATTGCAGAAATCGAATGTGACTTAAGTATTACAATTTTAACATAGATTTTCCTTTCTTACAATTTGTATACATTTTTTGGGCACCTTCTGTGAATCTGAAACTTCAATATATAAGGTTTTTTTTTTTTAATTGGCAAGATTAAAATAGAGACCTGGCTCAGTGCCCAAAGCTCAATGAATAGGGTGCCAGCCACATACGCCCAGGCTGATGGGTTCGAATCCCGCCTGAGCCAGCTAAACAACAATGACAACTCAAGAAATAGTTTTGAGACAGAATCTCACTATGTTGCCCTCAGTAGAGTGCTGTGGTGTCACAGCTTACAACAACCTCCAACTCTTGGGCTTAAGCAATTATTATTATTTTTTTTTGTAGAGACAGAGTCTCACTTTATCACCCTCGGTAGAGTGCCGTGGTGTCACACAGCTCACAGCAACCTTCAACTCCTGGGCTTAGGCGATTCTCTTGCCTCAGTCTCCCGAGTAGCTGGGACTACAGGCCCTGGCCACAATGCCCGGCTATTTTTCTGTTTTTGCAGGTTGGCCGAGGCTGAATTTGAACCCGCCACCTTTGGTATATGGGGCCGGTGCCCTACTACATGATCCACAGGTGCCACCTGGGCTTAAGCAATTCTTTTCTCAGCCTTCTAAATAGTGGGACCACAGGCACCCGCCACAATGCCGGGCTATGTTTTGGTTGCAATTGTCATTGTTGTTTAGCAGGTTTGGCCTGGGTTGGAACCCACCAGCCTTGGTGTATGTGGCTGACACTGTAACCACTGTGCTATGGGCACTGAGCCACAGCTATTTTGTTGTTGTTGTTGTTATAGTTGTCATTATTGTTTAGCAGGCTCGGGCAGGGTTCGAACTCACTTGCCTTGGTGTATGTGGCTGGCACCCTAACCACTGGGCTACAGGCGCTGAGCCTCCTGTGTCTCTCTCAAATTTTTTTTTTTTTTTTTGCAATTTTTGGCCAGGGCTGGGTTTGAACCCACCACCTCTGGCATACGGGGCCAGTGCCCTACTCCTTAGAGCCATAGGCACCGCCCTCTCAAATATTTTTTTCTCCTTCTGTGTACCTTACTTCAAGATAAATGTGGTTGGGGGAGTCATTTGCCAGCTCCAAAAAATTGGCAGTATTGTTTATCTCCCTAGCCCTACGCCTCCACTTGAGGAGTTTCTGGGCAGGAAAGAAACCTGGAAGCTTCCCAAGATTTATGGTTGAGCAGCCTACTTTAGTTTCCATTACCTTATTTTCTGGATAGGAGGTACAACAACTTTAGGTACAACAATACACCAGGGCGTGGCAAGAGAGGTGGTTCTCAGTGGAGAACAGGATGACAGCAACATTCCTCCCCTGAGGAAGGGACTCGAGGATCTGTTTTCCTTGCCTTGGGGCACACTGAACAACTCAAATCAGCTGTGCTCACAAGGCTGGATTTTCATTAATTATTGTGGCAATTGTGTTGGCAACTTTCTCTTTTCCTTAGAAAAGCAAACACATCTAACTGTTTATGTAGCTACTAGAAGAAACAGAAGACTCTTAGCAACTAAATTTGTGTGCTTTGACCCCATGTTATTGCGTTCTGTTGTCAGAGACTGCCACTGTACTGCCCATCTAATTTGTAAGTCTGTCTGGATCACTCGCTCTTTGCCCGTAATATTTCAGCAAAGGAGAGAAGAAATTCTAAGGCTGTCTTGGCTCTTGCCTTGTGAGATTTTCTCTCACACCTCCAAGTGTCTTCACTTTGTTTCTATGATAATTGAGCCTGAGCCAGCCTTTGCCTCCTTTTGTGTTTTGTTTATTTTTTATTTTAAAAATTTCAGAATATTTCGGGGATACAAATGTTTTTGTTACGTGAATCACTTTTAAAAAATGATTTCAGTATTTTACGGGGGTGCAAAGGTTTTGCTTACATGAAACACTTTTGTTATGCTTGAGTCAGGGTTTATACGTGTGCCCATCACTCAGGTAGTGTTTATTGTACCAGTTAGATAGGTTTTGCCCAACCCTTCCCTCCCCCACCCCCAGTTGATTTCCAATGAGTTTTACTTACCTCTGTACATAACTGTGCCACTCTGTTAGTTCCAATTTAATAAAAGTGGAAAGTGTTTGTTTTTCCATTCTTTTTTTATTAGTTTGTTCATTTTTTATTTTTTTTTATTAAATCATAGCTGCATACATTAGTGCAATCAAGGGTTACAATGTGCTGGTTTCATATACAATCTGAAATGTTTTCATTAAACTGTTTAACATAGCCTTCATGGCATTTTCTTTTTCTTTCTTTTTTTTTTTCAGTGGTAAGACAGAATTTATTTACAGAAAAGAATACAGAAAACACTAAAGCTCCTGGTAGAGAGATAGAACTCAAGTGAGGAGAGAAAAGCTCTCTCCGGCCTTTCCCTGTCTCCCCCTTTAGGCTTTTAGTCTCGAGGTATATATAGGTGTATGGGTTCCTTGGCCAGGAAAGGAATGAACACAGTCCCTTCTGCAGGGGGCAAGGTGAATGAATGTATCAATGGAAGAACACAGTCCCTTGGGGGGGGGGAAGTGAATGAATGTATCAATGAATGGACACACTCCATTCATGGAATTGAGGCCTAGAAATTCACATGAAATTGACCTAGTGTTTTTCCATTCTTAAATGCTTTACTTAGGATAATGGTTTCCAGTTCCATCCAAATTGTTGAACAAGGGTGTTAATTCATCCTTTTAGTACTCCATGGTATATATACATATACTGCATTTTGGTAATCCACTCACGCATTTATGGGCATTTCAGTTGATTCCATATCTTACAATTTGCAATTGTAACAGGCGAAAGATTTATACGATCTGAAGAGAAACCAGAGTATACAATTTGCAATTGTAAATTATGCCGCAATGAACATTTGAATGGAGATGTCATCTTGGTAAAATGACTTCTTTTCCTTTGGATAGATTCCCAGTGGTGCGATTGATGGATCCAATGGTAGGTCTACTTTTAACTCTTTGAAGGCTCTCCATACTGTTGTACTAATTTGCAGTCCTACTAACAGTGTATAAGTGTTCCTTTCTCTCTGCATCCACAGTAGCAACTATCAATTTTAATCTTTTTCTCCCATTAAGAAAGGCTCACATTTATATACAGAACAATGAAATCTAATATATATCTAAGAAATCTTCCCTAGACAGTATAAAAGTAATCTAATACATTTGTAGTACTATGACGATGTAAAAATTGGTTTTGTTTGACTTAAAATGACTAAATATTGGTTAACAGAACTTACTTTTTTTTTTGGAGACAGAGTCTCACCACATCGCCCTAGGTAGAGTGCTGTGGATTCACAGCTCACAGTAATCTCAAACTGTTGGACTTAAGTGATTCTCTTGCCTCAGTATCCCAAGTAGCTGGGACTACAGGCACTCACCCCACTTCCCAGCTATTTTTAGAGATGGGGGTCTCTCACTTGCTCAGGCTGGTCTCGAACCTGTGAGCTCAGGCAATCCACTCACCTCAGCCTCCCAAAGCAAAAGATTTTTTTTTATTGCTAGAAAGACTTAAAACAAATCCTGAAGATTACTCTATCTGAATATTTGTACTTTACACAACAGAAGTTACGGAGGTCCCAAAAAGCAAAGTAACTTGTTCACCATCAAAGGTTCCTTTGAGAAAATTTGAGTTGCTCTTCCTCTGAAGAGCCATTGTACAAGGCTTGACATGAAAATGCACTCAGCACACTCACAACTCAAAAGTTAGTGACCTACCGGAACTACAGCAGAGTAGAAAAATAAAGTTGATATTTCATGCAAGACATATACCATGGAGTTTCAAGCTTTAGAGTTTTCTGGGAGACAATGTAATGTTTCTATTATAGAAAAAAAAAAGAGAAAAGTCAGCCATGAAAAGATCCTGTTCAACAATTCAGTTTATGTACATTTGGGAAATCAAAATATCCTTCTCACATTCAAAGAAAATAATTACTGTTAAGGCTAATTTTGTGGAAGTCTGCTTTTAATAATACTTTAGAATAGGCGCTCAAAATACTGAGAAAACAGATTCAGCCTCAAGTCAAATATTCTCTATGTGCCATACTGATAAGATAGAAATGAGAGGTGGGGGGAGAGAGAGTAAGTTTCTTTGAAAAGAACTAGTAAATGGAGCATATGTTAATAAGTGAAATGTATCTAACATGTTATTTCTGTTGAAAGAATATTTATAAGAATCAACTTTCTTCTGCTTATGAACTGTGTATTGTTTACAGGTATTTGAAGCTACTAAAAGAATATTAGACAGGGCAATTGCAAAACTGTTTACATTCTCTTATCCTTTTTTAAATTTTAACTTCTTCCAACCACTGCCACCACACATAGAATCTTTCCCTCTCCAAAGGAGACAGAAACCTCTTTGTAAAACAAAAGTGCTTTAAACACTTACCTTGTGGTCTTGGGAAGAGTAGGGAAAAGGGGCGGGGGTGAGCAAGGACTGTGGAAGTAAGAGCAAGATCCTTTCTCCTCTTAAGAGCACGATTCTTAGAAATGTTTAACTTTTGTAAACTTTGCCTCACATATTTGCTAAGTGCTTAAAAAAAAAAAAGAATAAGGGAGACTGCAATAGTGGGCTATAAAGATGGGAGGAAGGAAGAGAACAAAGATAACTCCAGGAAAGGAACAATGCCTCCTCCCAGATGCTAGAGAAGGAAGTAGGGGCATAAACACTGTTACCCTTGGGGCTGTGAAGCACTTGACCTTCGCTTCCTCTGTGGGTGATAGAAAATAAATAACATCCTACTCTTCTTATTTTAATTCCAGGTATTCTAAATGCATGAAATTTGGGAACCGGATCATCTGTTCTTTGTACTAATGAAAAAATTTTGACTAAATACTTTCACCATGCACAAACCCCATTATCTATCAAAATGATTTGGAAAAAAAATGGATAGTTAGAAGATCATTATATGAGTGACATACTCTGAACATCATTTTAAAAGCCCTTAAAACTTTTTTTTGGGGGGGGCACATGATCCACTATGAGAAATCTACTGTAAATCAAAACACAGAATATGTATACATGTAAAACTAAATTACTGAAATGAATTTCATAAAAAATACTTTTCCTTAGGACATATGATGCATTCTGATATTTTCCATTTCACTCTATTGTTTTTACATTAAAAATTTTTTTTTTTTAAATTCTGATTTATAACCCATTAAATTGATTTTACCCAAGAAAGAATTGAGACTCAAGTGTGGATCTCAATCACTGTTATATACAAGTCAGAGTGCTAGTTGGACTCATGAATAATATAAAATTCAAACATATTTTATCTGAAGTCAACACATTCTGTAAAATTCAGAAGTTACCAAATTTGTGATTTATTTGACGTAAAATAAAACTTCAACTTTTTAAGAATCAGGTATTTGTGCAATTAATATGTGGCTCCTATGGGTCAAAGATGATTTGCTGGTATAGCTCTTTTAAATATGAGACGTTTGGCTTGTCGCCTGTGGCTCAGTGGGCTAAGGCGCCAGCACGTACACCTGAGCTGGCGGGTTCGAATCCAGCCTGGGCCCGCCAAACAACAATGATGGCTGAAACCAAAAAATGGCCAGGCATTGTGGCAGGCGCCTGTAGTCCCAGCTACTGGGGAGGCAGAGGCAGGAGACTCGCTTGAGCCAGGAATTGGAGGTTGCTGTGAGCTGTGATGCCACAGCACTCTACCCAGGGTGACAGCTTGAGGCTCTGTCTCAAAAAAAAAAAAAATAAATAAAAATAAATATGAGACATTTAGCAATGAGAAGAAT
>CAUYON010137404.1:0-12776 GCA_963573935.1 Arctocebus calabarensis | reverse complement strand
GGGCGGCTCCTGTGGCTCAGCGAGTAGGGCGCCGGCCCCATATACCGAAGGTGGCGGGTTCAAGCCCGGCCTCGGCCGAACTGCAAAACAAAAAAATAGCTGGGCGCTGTGGCGGGCACCTATAGTCCCAGCTACTCGGGAGGCTGAGGCAAGAGAATCGCTTGAGCCCAAGAGCTGGAGGTTGCTGTGAGCAGTGTGACGCCACGGCACCCTACCAAGGGTGATAAAAGTGAGACTCTGTCTCTACAAAAAAAAAAAAAAAGAAATAGTCAGTGACTAAGAATGCTGAGTCTCTAGTCAAGCCTTTGAACATACACTTGAGTAAGAAATAGATAAGGGGGGTAGTTTTTTTGCTTGACTTGTTGCTGATGTCTGCAGTAACTACAGATTTTGAGTATGGTGGAAATCAAACAATGGAAATACCATTTCCAAAAGACAGTCATAGTCAAAGTGCTGAGTAGAAATCCAGTCTTTCCTGTAGTTGGGAACTTACAAGAACACCAGATTCTGCAGCTAACTCCACTGAAGGATTACTTATTAGTAAGAACTATGTACCCTTTGTTAGTTGATTGTTGCATTTACCAAATTCTAGGCAAATATGAGCCTCCAAACTTCATAGGAATTTAGAGAAAGTGTTTTTGTAGGTTGAATGAATTCTTTTGAAATACTTAGAAATGCAACATGGATGACTCTTACAGACATATTGAGTGAAAGAGGTCAAAGGCCAAACAGTATATACTGTGAATTCCATGCAGCTGAAGTTCAAAAATAGGCCAAGCTGTTGTGACAGAGGTCAGAATAATAGTTATCTTTGGAGGCACCATTGGTAGGGGACAGGAAAGAGCTTCTTGGGTGCTAGAAATAACCTATGTCTTGATCAGGGTAGTAGTAACTACCTACATGACAAAACCGACAAGTTCTAGATCTAGGATTTGTGGACTTTATTTCAGTTATACTTTCTATAGAGAGTTAATTTTTAAAAGCTAGAAAAACTAAATATTGGTGATAGTTCAGTTTTATGGGTATTTGAAGACTGTAGGAAGAGTAATAGGAGCCTTTGCCTGACATTCAGGAAATGCTGGTTATAGTCTCAGCTCTGTTAAATTTTTTGGAAACATATTTAATCATTTTGGGCTTTAGTTGTCTCTACTATAAGCAGATTAAACGAATGCCAACATTTCTTCTAGGAATATACTGCTACAGTTTTATCCTGTTAAGGGGCAAGAATTAAAAGAATTAAACTTTTGACATATCTTTTTGCAGGGTCAATGGTGCAATTAGTAACTTTGAAGAATTCCAGAAAGCTTTTAACTGTCCACCCAATTCCACGATGAACAGAGGCATGGACTCCTGCAGACTCTGGTAGCTGGGCCACTGAGTTGTGCCATCCCGAGAGAGCTGTACACTACTACCATATTGCCCAATGCTCTAGGCCTACATTCCTCTGAAGAATTTCATTCTTAATGTGGTTTCATTACTTAGGTAGATGACCTGCTTGGATCTAACTGGCATTTGCTCAATGTTATAGGGTTTAAAAAATGGAATACAAGAAATAAACCAAATACGTTTCTTTAGAAAACGAAACCAACAAAAATAAATTCCTAGGCTACTTTTGTTAAATTGCTACCTGATGAATCGTTGCTATTGACAATTTTAGTGTGTTAGCCACAGCTAAGTGCTCCGCACCATTTTAGCCTATAGTGTTATAGAGCGCCTAAATAGAAAATACATTGTATCTATAACAAAGTTAAATCTATTAAACTTGTAGCCCTCAATGATGAAGATATGTACCTGCATACCTGGGAGGTCTTGCTGCTCTAGAATGTGGTGCCAGATTTTTTGGCCAGGCAATACATAGCATTTCTTTTTAGGGCAATTAAATTGAAAATATTTTGGATCTCCATTTTACAAAGTTCTTGCCTTCAGCTTTGGAGTCTAATAGAATGAAAATGTGCTTCACGGCTTGTGTCTGATGTACCTGATTGTCCTTTTAAGTCAGCATGAACAAAGCTGGCAGAAAGACTGCCAATAGTAAAAGATTTGAGTTTATTCAATGGAAAAAAGGGGAGATACAATTTTAAGTCCCAGAAGAAATAGAAACTCCTAGTCACCTATAGCAAGGAAATTAGGAGATAAAATCTACAGAATTTTATCTAGTCTGTATGAACTTCAGTGATTGTCTGCTGAACACTTTTCTTTAACCCAGTTCCTATTGGTTTCATTACCCTTATAGATGTCCATTTTCCTGGTTCTGAAATGAACGGACATTGAGGGAAGAATTTTCTGATTCGCCATCCGGAACGTATGGCTTTCATTTCCCTTTAGTGCCAAGGAACAAACACCACATTGAGGAGGGAGCAAAGTGCCTTCTGTTTCAGCTGAGTTAATGTTATCTCTCTTAAGAAACAATGTTTTTGAAAAATTTCTTGATTGAAGATATTTGAAAATGTATGGATTCAATTTAATATTCCCTTCAGAGTCCAAAGAAACACTATTTTTATTCTTCAAGTCTTCTAAAAAAATCTGCAAGAAACAACAGTACTATGTTTTTGACCTTTAGAACGTTATCCTTTTAAGTAAACGCCTCTATTTCTTATTAGTGTGTATACATGTAGGATAAAATTGTAATGGCCTTAAAGAGGTTGCCTGGCATTTCTGGTTTCTTAAAATTAGCATCTCCCAACCCCTTTACATTATTCATTGTACGTGAGGTGCTGAAAGCAAGAGGACAAATTGAGAGTAACTACAAGAGGCCATTTTGCATCTCTTTGATTTGTCACTTTAAAAAAAAAACAAAACGTGTGTGCCATGTCCTTTTGTAACCATGGGAACTTTTGAAGGGAGAGAAATGGAGGGGCACCATCATGAAGAAAACAATTATACTGCATTAGCTAAAGGAGAGTGATTTTCTCCTTGACTTCCTCCTCTCTGAATGGATAAACTTCTGAAGGGCAGCTACCTTTTCCTCCTCTTAACTATGGCTTAATGTAACCTTAGTTTATAATTCTAAAAACAAGCCATATAAGGTTAGGGGTGCTGGACATGTGTGTCCCTTTCCTCTGAAGTAAGCATTCCAATTTGGTTTAGACATATAACATACTCTTTGTTTTATTTTTGCACTTGGGCACTTAGAATCAGCTGAGGTTTGTCATGCTTATATGAATAGTGTTTTCTTGCTAGATTTCTTTTTGAAACTCCAAAGAAACACATTCCTGCAGGTCAGAGAAAGTGTTTAAGAAAAACATAGAATTATGACTTTGAAAATGGAAATTAAATCATTTGTTCTTGCACACACACACACAAATCATTTGTTAGTTTAGGAAAACTAGTTGGGGATCAGTTGGGGCCCTCATAGTTTCTGGATGACAGAGTCACCTTGTCCTGATTAACTTTACTTGATGTAACTCAGTTATACTGAAAGTTATAGACAGGATGGCCGTTATTAAAACAAGGCTAAAACTAAAAGGCAGGAAAACCAAATCATCATAACTAGCTAGAATCATTTTCTAGAAGGATTGGACTTCCGAATACATGTTTGTGTTTAACTCTTCTGATTACAGTCTCATTGTCCTGTCTCTTGGATACACATGGTAAAAAGAAGACAGTAAAATGCAACTGGAAGGGAAGGGAAAAAACTAAGGAGAAGTTGGCCTAAGGATGTGACTCTGAAGAGAAGACAGGATTTTGGCATTCCTTGCTAACACATCCACTGGAGTGAAGCCACAAAGTTTTATAGAAATAATTATGGTAAATTAAAAGGAGATTAGATATTGGATCTCAAACTAGGGCTGCCATAACACACTTCCATGATTCAGATATCAGATGTTATGCCAGTGAACTATTGTCTGGGCATTGGAAAGAGGATTTTTTTTGTGTGTGTGAAATTGTCCTGGATTAGTCAAAATTTTTCTGGATACAAAGTAGTCTTATCTGTGCTCCTCACTATTGCCCCAATTTTGTTGAGCTTTTTACCACATGCTCAGCATTGGCCTCCTACTCCCATTTATTCCTTTTATGAGATGGACTTGGATGTGATTAGTGCAAACTCAAGATTCATAAATTATCTTGAAGTTTATTTAGTGCCTTGCCTCAGTGGAGCTTAAAGCATAGCACATAAATTTTATCTTATTTAGTCCTGGAGCATCACTAAGAAGCAACTAGGAACTATGGCTTGCCAGACAGGTTATGCTTATGCCAGGAAAGCTAGAGAGGTTTGAAATCTCTTGTCAAGTACCCCAGAGTCAAGAAAGGCAGAGTATTTGTGCTTTGGGCTACAGACCCATTAACTTTCATGCCTTCAATTAACCCATTTCTAATACATTTATTCAATGAGTATTTCTACAATCATTTAGCATTTTATGGGCTTCTTCCTTCAAATATTTAACATAATGCCTCAGTTGCATATTAAATTATGGAAAAATATATGATCGTTTCCCATGAAAACATTTCACGGTCAGTGGCAGCAGCCGCTGATTTGAAGAAAGATGTTCTTGGATTATGCATTTTATATCAAGATGGTCATCATGAGACTAGTTTGGTTGTATTATCTTTCCCTGCTTGTGAAACAATGTGAACAATCATTATAAGGACAATAAAAAGTTGGTTGAAGATTTTCTGTTTCTTTCCTTTAAAAAAAATTAAAATCTATTATATCAATTAACATATGCAGTTCTATTCTGGCAATAATATTTACCGGAAAGTATACAAAGTACCATAGTGTACTAGCTTTCTTGGCTTTGGGTAGTTGGATTTGGATGCAATAACTTTCTCCCTAGGCAATGAGAGGTTTTCAAGGTGGTCATTATATATTCTTTTGGAATGTAAGTCAGAAGATGTGGTTTATTTTTTTTGCAATAATATTCCTATTGAGGAAATATCAACCACAACAGGGCTGGTTTTGCGAAAGTGACAATGAACAATACAGTTACCATGAAATCCCAGAATCTCTATGTGCTATCACCACTCTTTAACAATTTAGTTAATTTATAGTCATTCATTCAGCACACTAACTGACTACCCATTATATTTAAGTCACCAGCTAGCTATATTTAGGTGGATAATATATTTTCTCTGGGCTTCAATGAACAGTTTGGTCTCATGGATATGTAAACTGTTAACTTACCCTACTGAGGGAGGTGTGATAACATATATCAGGTTGTGGTTTGGAACACAGAAATGGTACTATTCACCTCTCCTCTAGTGCAGTGGTTCTCAACCTGTGGGTCGTGACCCACAGGAACTGTATTAAAGGGCTGCGGCATTAGGCAGGTTGAGAACCACTGCTCTAGAGGATACTGTCAGTACTCCTTCTTCCCAGATCCCAGCAAAGCCCTTTTACTGTGTGCCTTCAACTTCCTGTCTGTCTGCTTTCATTTCTAGTTGGATGGGGCTCTCAAGAATGGCTGCTCTCAAGCTACTGGAGCCTCTTGGCCTGACGTACTTTCAGAGAACTGAAGTGCCTGGTGACCCTCACACAATGACTGAGTTATACAGGACTCCGAAAGCCTGACTACCTTGCCTGAGTCCAGACAAATCTAGAGGCATATCATAGAATTTATGCTACTCTGTACATTTGGGGGTAGGCCAGCATTGTGCATAGAGTACCCCGATCAGTTGAAACACCTTTCTGGCACTGACATGTTCTAAGATGAGGAGAACTACTGGTTTGTAGGATCCTAGGCTAGTCCGTTTGTGTAGTAGGTCACATCATCATGTACAGGAAGTAGACATCAGAGTTAGTGGGTGATAAGTGTCTGACTATGGCCTGTTGGTGCCCCTTTGGGAGGCTTTAGTTTCTAAACTGATCCATGAAATAAGAATGTTTACGTGTAGAGTAGTGGTAGAAGGAAAGATGCATATAAATGACAGAGTTTATGAGTGATTCTCTGGAGTGTGGGACAGGAAATAGGGGCTTTGTGGGAATGGAGACAAGAAGTCTAGACTGTCTTGCTATGGTCTATGTAGATTTTCTGAAAATCAAGAGGTAGCAGGTCTGCTTAGATTTTTAGGTATATATCTAAGTGAACCTGATGAAAATGTGAAAGAGGCTAATGTTTCCAATTAGAGTTAAAATATTTGTGTGTCCCTTAGTTCACTTGCTTTCTTTATTAAGATCACGTTAGCTGTAAAACAGATAAATTCAAAGGCTTAACTAGTTTAAATTTGTTTCTTGTTTTCATTACATACATAATGGATATTAACAATCACCGAGTTTCTCTCCTCCAACTGGTGACTTGGGGTTTCAAGCTCCTTCCATATTGTGAGTCTGCCATTTTCAACACATGATTGAATACATGCTCCTCTGAAAGAAGCTGGTGGAAGGGAAGAGGCCATGGAAGATGCTGAGTGGAAGATTTGGGCTTGTCTAGTGGAAACTGTCTACACTACTTCTGTTCCTGTTCTATTGACTAGAGCTCAGCCACATGGCGAAATCTAACTGTAGAGGAGCCTGGGACCTCTAGTCTAGCTGTATGTCTGGTAAGTAAAGGAAATGAGTTTGGCTCTCAGCTAGCGTTCCCAGCCACACCTTCTAAAGTGAAATACAGGGCAGTAACTTTGAGCTCTTCTGAATTTAGAAAATTGCTTTTGAACACAGCACAGTGAAAATTGAAAATGCCATTGGTAGCCTGCAGTTTATTCTGTAGGAGTCTTTTTAATTAACAGCTTAATTGGATAATTTAATCCCCTTTAGAATTAGAGATATGAAAATGAAAATGAAAATGAGATACTCCCTGTGATCTGACAATACCTTGCTTTAATAAACACAACAAAGTGAGCCCGGAAATGAGCACCACAAAAACATTACCATAATTTGTGATCAGTGAAAGAAAACCTGATCTATAATTTTAATTATTCCTAAATGGTTTAGATACATGTTTCATTTGAATGTGTGTTTTGTTTTGTTAATTGGCTCAATTAGGAAGGTAACTGAATGTAAGAATCTTTGGCTGGGCCATGGGTTCATGATATGTTCTAAGCTTTTAAAATATATCGTACTGTAAAAGTAAGTAAAGTATCTTATGAAATAAAATATAACAAGTGCAAGATTTTCAAGTATTTTTAGAGAATTTAAATGAAATCATTTTACTTCTCCATTGATTATGAGATAAAAAGTGCTACTCACTGTATTCCTATTTTATGCTTTCTCTGCACAAATGAGAGATTGAAGCTCAGCGTCTAGAAAACAAAGATGAGTGTCCATGTACAAGCCACAAAAGTACTGTTCTAATTAATTCTGGCCTTAGACTCCACTTTATAGTTAAAGGAAAGACTAAATGATTAAGTTAAAATCCCCAGTGTAAAGCCTGTGTAAAATATTAAGAATCATTTACACTCTCAATTTGGCTGAAACGTCTGCAAATTTCCTAGACAAAAAGAGAAGCTGAGTCCCCATTTACATGTACACTGTGTTAAACTCCAAATTGACTTTGAAATCAGTAGAATCAGTACTTGGGTAACAGACTACCCTCCCACCCTGGTGACATGTGAAAATGGCAAAAATAACCCAAAGCATATTTATTCCAAAATTGACCAAGTTTTCAACTGGCATTTGCAAACGATTTTTGATCTAACCATAATCATTATAGAGATGGCTTCCAGTTGTTCACCCCCCACCCCATGTCCTGGGCACCTGCAGCTAGAGCCTGCCTGCATTACAGCTAATCCGCACAAAAATCTTGCAAATAGTTGTTATTATTCCTACTTCACAGGTAAGAAATATATTATTTACGAAGACACAGTAACTGGAGGAGCCAGGAGACTTCAGAGCCCATTCTCTGAGCTGTACTGAGCATATGGAACAATGATCACAAATAGAATTTTGACCTGTGACTTACTGAAGATTCAGGTTTTATTTCTTTAGTAATCTGTTAGAAAATAATGTGGAGAAAGGAGTCAGTCTGTGGGAATTTAAACTTGCTGGTAGTTTCACCTTGAGCCCTTCAGAAAGGACTCCCAAAGTTACTCTTTACTGGTAATGCTTGTTACCATTTACTGAGCATGTACCATGTTGCAGACACACACTAAGTCTTTTGTTGCTATTATCTAATTTAATCATTATAGCCACAATTCAGATATATATTATTATCTAAATTTTATAGGTAAGGGACCCAAAGCTTGGGGAGATTAATAATTTGTCCATGATCACTTATCTAGCAAGCAACAGCTCCAGATTTTGAATCAAGTTTGGTCCAAGTGCTTTCTTAGGCAAACATATAACTATGGTGACCCCAAGTCCTAGATTGCCAGGCCAGAGCATCCCCTCAGGTTAGTTGGCAAGCCTCCCCCAAATCTATTCAAGTTCAGCCCCGTGTTAGCCTATACCCTCTCTGTTTGGTTTCTGAAACCAGAATGTCTCCAAGTCATTTTCCCCAGAGAACAGAACCTCTGCCATTCTGCCTGTGGGTAGTTGAGGAACTTTTAAGCAATCACCTTTCTTAAAATCCTATCATGCATTCCTTTCAACATTTAAAAAATTTTACAGATAACATTGTATTTACCATGTACAACACGATGTTTTGAAACATACCAGCTTGGATAAATTATGTTTGTGAACTCATCCTAGAAAAAGTGCTATATGACTCACTGCTGAATTTCACTATGGTCACCTTTGAAGTACTCCCCATGGGAAGCTATGCACTAATGCTAGCGCCTAGTCCGCTCTTCAAAGCAAATTTGGAACTTTTTTTCTGGAATGACCATCAGAGCTGCCCTATGAGATGGCCTACCAGATGGCCAAGAGGAGTACTTTGAAGGTGACCATAGTGATCTTCAGCAATGAGGGAGGTAGCACTTTTTCTAGGATGAGTTTGTGGACGTAATTGTTTGACCTTATATACAGGCACATTATAAAATGGTGAAATCTAGATAACTAACAAGTGTATTACCTCACATATTTGTTTTTGTGATGTGAGTACTTAAAATTCACTCTTTGCATTTTTCAAGAATACAATAAATCGTCATTAACTACATTTCCTTGCTGTACAATAGATCTCTTGCATTCCTCCCATGTATTTATGTCTCCTTGGATGGAACTCTCCCCTTCTCTCTTCCCTTCCCTAGCCTCTGGTAACCACTCTTTTCTGTGTAGCTCTATGAGAACTTTTTAAATTCTTCATATGGCTGAGATCATGCAGTATCCATCTTTCTGTGCCTGGCTTATTTCACTTAACGTAATGTCCTCCAGGTTCATCCATGTCACAATGACAGGATTTCATTTTTTATGGCCCAGTGGTATTCCATTGTGTGTATGTAGCACTTTTTCTTCATCTGTTCATCTGTTGATGGATACTGAGGCTGATTTCATGTCTTGGCGATTGTGAGTAGAATGGGAGTGAAGGTATCTCTTTGACACACTACTTCATTTTCTTTGGATATATATCCAGTAGAAGAAGTGCTAGATCATATGGTAGTTCTGTTTGTAGTTTTTTAAGCAGCTTCCCTACTGTTTTTCACAGTGGGTGTGCTAATTTATATTCCCACCAACTGTGTGTTCAATTCCCTTCTCTCACTTGTAACCCTAGCGTGTGTTGTGACCTTCACTTTTACCTAGAGCTTCCGAGTCACGAGGCTTCTAGCATTCTACAGGATATCTCAACTTACTTCTAGTAAGGGGTTCATTATTTTTGTCCAGGTGGATTTTTTTTTTTTTTGAGACAAAGTCTCACTATGTCACCCTGGGTAGAGTGCTGTGGCGTCACAGCTCATAGCAACCTCCAACTCTTGGGCTTAAGCGATTCTCTTGCCTCAGCCTCCCAAGTAGCTGGGACTACAGGTGCCTGCTACAATGCCTGGCTATTTTTTTGTTGTTGTAGTTGTCATTGTTGTTTAGCAAGCCTGGGCCAGGTTTGAACCCATCAGCCCCAGTGTATGTGGCCGGTGTGCCCTAACCACTGAGCAATAGGCCTTAAGCCTGGGTTTAAACCTTTTCTTTTTCTTTCTTTCTTTTTTTTTTTTTTTGAGACAGAGTCTCACTGTGCCACTCTTGATAGAGTGCTGTGGTGTCACAGCTTGCAGCAACCTCCAACTCTTGGGCTTAAGCAATTCTTTTGCCTTGGCCTTCCAAGTAGCTGGGACTACAGGCACTAGCCACAATGCCCAGCTATTTTTTGTTGCAGTTGTCATTGTCATTGCTGGCCTGGGCTGGGTTCGAACCCACCACCCTTGGTGTATGTGGCTGGTGCCATAACCACTGTGCTACGGGTGCTGAGCCTAAATCTTTTCTTTAAAAAGATATTTAGTATTTTTGTGAGATGGAGAGTAGATCTACATCTGAGACTCCTACATTTAACTGGAAGTCTGCATGGTTTTCTTTAAAGGGGAAATTTAATACTAATGTATTTTGAATCAAATGCTGCTATACAGCTCTATGTGGAATTATTGCCTTTTTCAGTAATATCTCTAACTAAAGAGTCTAAGGATTCCTTTAAACAGCTGAATATTAGGAGATTATATTTTACACAGAAACCAATCCTATTTTTTCTTAATAAAACAAGCATGCATGAAAGTTTGGTATTTTCCATTTCTCCTAAGGACTTATAAACTTAGCCCTTGGAGAATTAATTTGAGATGAAAGGAATGTATCTCTGTTCACCTTCCAAAGTTGCCTAGGAATATATCTAGGAGAATGCTAGAGTGGATTTGTCATAAATGCTCTAGAGAAAATTTTTACTTATCAACAAGGGCCAAGCTCGGTCCTGGGAGATTCACATTTCAACTCTCATTTGCACTCACACAGAGGCTCCTGCACAGATTGAGTTTGAGTTAATGCACATAGCTTGTTGGGAAGAAATCAATCAAAACCCTTCTTAAACATAAATGGTTCTTTAGTAACTGAAAGCTCAGCACCTCAATTTTATTGTGAGCATTGAATAAAAACCATTTTAGAACATCCAGTGTGTTAAGACCACTCTACAAACAGTAGTGGGTAGAGTGGTAATATGACTGGGTCCATTGGTGATATGTATGAAATGGTATTTACTGTAAATTAAGGAAAACATCAACTGTCATTTAATGTCTGCCTGCAATGTAGGAGGCAGAGTGCTGATTGCCATACTGCATTTTGATTAATCTAGGACTTTGGTGACTTAACCTTCTCAAGTAATATTATAATAATAGTATTTTCATTCCTATGCTTAAAAACCCTAAGCAATCTTTTCGTTGCATTTATAATAAAATTCAAACAACTTATGCTGACCTGAAGGCCTTACATGACCTGGCTCTCCACTTCGGCTGTCACTTCTTTTTTGCCTTTTTCTAGCTGCACTGCTCTTCTTTCTGTTTCTCTAAATTTACTAAACTTTGTTCTTTCTTCTAGGTATCAAAGCCTCTTCTTCCTTGTCCAAAGTGCTCTTCGTATGCCTTTTACCTAACTCTATTGTAATTAGGTCTCTTAACTATACAGTTCATCACTTGACCTGGCTTACACCTTCCTAAATCTAACCACAATTGCTAGCTGTCTCCTTCCTTCTTCCCTCCCTTCTTTCATTTCTTCCTTCCTTCCCCCCTTCCTATTATTTATCTCCCTTGGCTGCTTTGGAAGTTCCATTAAGTTAAAACTTTCTCTTGTTCCGTACCATATTTCTACCATCACGACTGTATTTCCAGTACTCAGAACAGTGCCTGACGCATAATAGGCCCTTGGATATATGTTGAGTACATTTGTTGTTTCATTCCACAAATAAATATTAATCACCTACTATGTGCTTGGCACTGCTTAGGGGCTGTTGAGGGTATTGCCGTGGTCAAGGTTCCTGCCTTTAAAGAGCTTGTATTCTAGGAGACAGATAATAAAATAAGTGAAACGTGATAAACTAGTAGTAAACAGTAATAATTGTTATGGAGGAAAGGGAGAGGGGGACAGAATATGTGGAGGTCGGGTGCTGCAAATCTCAGGAGGATGGTAAGGAAGACATTTGAGCAAAGAACACTGGGTGAAAAGCCTTTGAGGCAGAGACAAAGCGAATACAAAGACCTGGAGGTAGGAGTGGTCTAGGATGTTTGCCCAAGAGCAAGGACACTCGTGTGGCTGGAGCAGAGTGAGAAAGGAAAACTGCTGTAAGATCTTTCGTTTTCACTCCACACGAGATGCGAAGCCATTGGAGATTTTTGATCAGAAAAGTAACAAAATCCAACTTACGATTTCCGTGTTAAATCTGAATGTGTTGAGAATGGACTCGATGAGCAAGGGAAGAAGCTCGAAGACCAGTTAGTAGGTGGTTGCCATCCTCCCAGCCAGAGATGATGGCGACTGTGTCCAGGAGAGGAATAAGGGAGGAAATGAATGGACAAATGATAAAGTTTAAGAAAGTAACTCCTTCATAATCCTGCTACCTTGAAATTTCTAACTATTCCTTTTATATTTGTTTTTTTCCATGGAATAATTATATGGTATAATTTTATTTAGAACATAATATGATTTTGAATAATTTTTTTTCATTTAATAGCCTGGGCCTCCATCAATAAGTGCTTCATACTCACCCATTTTTCATGGCAGCATAATATTCTTTAGTTTCTGTGACATCATTTAGTCAATCATTTCTTTCTTTTTTTTTTTTTTGAGATTAAGGAAACCTGCTTTAATTTTTTTTAAGTCCCATTTTGCTCTCATTTTTTTCTTAATCAAATTAATTTTTTACTTTTAAATTTTTTTTTATTGTTGGGGATTCATTGAGGGTACAAGAAACCAGGTTACACTGATTGCATTTGTCAGGTAAAGTCCCTCTTACAATCGTGTTTTGCCCCCAAAAGGTGTGGCACACACCAAGACCCCTCCCCCC
>CAUYON010137402.1:0-27047 GCA_963573935.1 Arctocebus calabarensis | reverse complement strand
CCGGGGCCTGCCAAACAACTATGATGGCTGCAACCAAAAAATGGCCGGGCGTTGTGGCGGGCGCCTGTGGTCCCAGCTACTTGGGAGGCGGAGGCAAGAGACTCGCTTGAGCCCAGGAATTGGAGGTTGCTGTGAGCTGTGTTGCCACGCACTCTATCCAGGGTGACAGCTTGAGGCTCTGTCTCAAAAAAAAAAAAAAAAGAGCAGTATTTCCTGAACGACCCTCCAAGTTTAGATTAAAAGCCTGAGAGACACTGCAACATTCTTCATCATTTTAATAATATGACCTAAAGCAAAAGGTTTCAGTAATGATCAAGTTTACATGATGTTAAAATACAAAAATAATAAAAAATCTGGAAAAACAACTGCTTTTTATTTTTAAATGGAAACATCTAAATTTAAAAATATAGACCAATTCCCCTATTTTAAAAAAATCCAACAATTTATATATTTGTAACAAAAACACTTTCAATACATCCAGATTCCAATGTATATTTATTTCACTAAATGTATACATAACACCCCACCAAAACTACATAGTCTTCTAGCTAGATCTTTATCTATTCAGGCAGAAACAAGATTATATTAAATATAATAGCATTTGAGGAAATAATAATTTATCAAAATTAATAAACATGTAAATAGTACAGTTAAGGTTCTAACTTAAGTAACTCAGGAAAAAACAAACAAGTGTTAAGGGGGTAAAAGTACAATTTTGTTTCATTTAATTTTTGAATCACTAGGAAAATGAACAAATTTGTCAGCTCAACTTCAGCACAGGTTGAAATGAATGAATCAGTCTGAACTGCCCCTCAAAGAATTTGGGAGATACAGCCCTCTGTGGCTTGGGTTGTTGGTACTGATGGGCAAATCCCCAAATTCTTTAAAAGAATTCTTCTGAAGCTCCAATTCTTCAGTTCTCCAGAACCCTAATCTCACAGGTGGCAGTCCTGGCTTTAAAACAAAGACTTTGTTGGCTCGGTGCCTGTGGCTCAATGGGCTAAGGCGCCAGCCACGTGCACCTGAGCTGGCGGGTTCAAATCCAGCCCAGACCCGCCAAACAATGATGGCTGCAACCAAAAAATGGCTGGGCATTGTGGCCGGCGCCTGTGGTCCCAGCTACTTGGGAGGCAGAGGCAAGAGACTCGCAGGAATTGGAGGTTGCAGGAGCCGTGATGCCACAGCACTCTATCTAGGGTGACAGCTTGAGGCTCTGTCTCAAAAAAAAAAAACTTTGTTTTGATAGAAACTGTGATTGCTGTATTTCATCCCACTAAGTTGTCCAAAGTAGGACTAGAATATGTAATATATGAGAGTAAATTAAATATTTATCTATACTTCACTGGGTCTATAAACAAAGAGAACTTCAACCTCCAGAAATAGCCTGGTTTGCAATGTTCAATATCTATTTTCTCCAAAGACTGTTAGAATGGCTGCAAAGCAAAAGGGTCTTATTTCTGTGTAGAGACTACTAAAAAAAAAAAAAAGGAAAAAATTCTTTTGGACTTTTGGTCAAAGGAGGAATTTGTTTTCCTTTAACTTAAATTGAAAACAACTCAAATGTTTATCAATAGATGAATGGATAAACAAACTGTGGTATGTCCTATAATGGAGTGCTACCTGGCAATAAAGAGAAATAACTAAGGATCTACACAACAAGATGAGTCTCAGAAACATTACCTAGATAGGGCCAGAGTTAAAAAAAAAAAAAAAAAAAAAAACACTATATACGCATGATTCCAAGTATACAAAATGCTTCTTTTAAAAAAAAAAAAAAAAAAAGAGGCAGAACTAGAGTGATTAAAAAAAAAATCAGCTCAGCGACAATCAGGTCCAAGGAGGCAATGGGGATTGAATGCAGAAGGCAGTTTGGAGAAAAACATAGAAATGTTCTGTTTTCAAAATTCATCAATTTGTACAATTAAAACCAGTGAATTTTACTGTATGCAAATTATACTTCAATTAAATGAATTTTTTTAACCGAAACCCACAAAACAATGGCAGATGAAGAGTAACTTTGCAAAACCTGAACAGAAGTGATTGAGACCAGTCATCATCCAACATGGCTGACCCTTCCAAGGATTCTTATGAGCTGAATTCATAGGTTGAGGCCTTAACTCACAGTTTATCAAAATGTGACTATATTTGGAGATAACAGCTTTTGAAGAAGTGATTAAGATAAAGCAAGATGGTAGAGCAGGGCCCTAATCCAACAGGGCTCAAGACTCTATAAGAGGAGGCAATTTGGACCCACAAGAGATACCAGGACATGCACAGAGAAAAGGCCATGAGAGGACGCAGGGGGAAGGCGACCACCTGCCAGCCAAGCAGAGAGGCCTCAGAAGAAACCAAACCTGCTGACACCCTGAACTTGGACTTCCAGCCTCCAAAGCGGTGAGAAAACAAATTTCTGGTATTTAAGCCTCCAGTCTGTGGTATTTTGTTATGGCAGGCAGAGTAAACTAACACAATTCTCCTTTAACACTGACCTCTTCATATAGGAAAGAAATACGTAAATAAAAACGCAGATCCCACATTGCCATACTAAATGAGTAACTGACCCTCTGATACCCAACACGAGTATGTCATATTAAAGCACTTCCTAATACTTAACTATGCAAGCAGTATTTTAAATGCCTTTTAGATTTTACATACCTATTGCCTTTCATGAATAAAATGATTCAGATAATCATGTTACCTCGTGCTTCAACTGCACTGATGCATTTTCTGAGAATTGTGAATCCCATCTTATCCAACTGTGCACCTAAAAGAAATATTAAACATTAAGGGGACAGTTATCGCATTTCTCTGCCTAACAAAAACAGCCCCAAATATTAGTTTAATCCAATCTAATTTGTATTGCACTATTTTAAAAAAGCTAAAGCTCATGTATTCCATATTTAAATGATATAAATGGAAATTTCATATATTTCGAAGAGCACTTGTTGGAATATCAGGACATCTATTATCAATAATTTATAAATATATAAAATAATTTTTTAATTAATAAATATAACTTACTTCAGACAGCCAAGAAAAAGTGATATAAATCTCTAAGGGACACTATCTAGAAACAGTCAAGATATATTTTGCCAAAACTTCTAACAACAGCTCAATTTAAAAAAAAAAAAAAATAATATATATATATATATATATATAAAAACATATATATGTAAATATTTTTCCTCCTATGCTAAAAAGTTTGTGTTTTTAGACTGTCAAGTAATTTAAGAACATTTACATATATATATATTAGCATAGGAGGAAACATTTCAAGAAAAGCTTTTTAAAAATATTTGGGCAATAAGCTTGTTTTAAAATTTTGATACTTTACACCCTGCTCCAAGCTTTTAAAATAATATTTTATTATTTTCATAATAAATTTAAAACAGATGATTCACATAGCAGAACAGACTATTTTAAAAATATACTCTTATACTTTTTCTAATATAGAGGCTTGTCTGTGATTAGGCTGGCATTTTGTATATCCTAATGAAAGGCAATTCTTGTTTCAAGAATTCCATCAAGAGCAGTAGTCGCCTTGGCCACTGCATTTAGAACCCAAGGAACAGTAACACTAACCCTTGGCTCCCAGAAGGGTTACATAAATAATCCATGAATATAAACTTTGTGCATAATCCATTCCTTTGTGCGCTTGAGGAAAATTTCAATGAAGAAAATTGGGCAGTGACTTTCTGTTCACGAATCCACTATTCACAAAGATTTCTAAAATGCAAGTACAGCAGAGCTTCCACAGCCGACCACCTCCCTATACTAACTACCTCAAGTTAAGCTAATTTTCACAGAACAGACGTGCATCACATGTACATGTACGTACCAGCACAGTAGGCCTAGTTCCTTATAGTGACCACCTCTGTATGTTGACCAGTTTGTCATAGTCCCCTGGGTAGTCAACTTACAGAGTTCTATTGTACTTCTGCTTAGCATGTTTTAACTTCTCTATGACAGAAAGAAAGGGAAAAAGAGAGGAGGAGAAAAGTGAAAGGGGGATGAGAAAAGGAGGGAAGAAAAAGAAAATGAGAGGAAAGGAAGAAGACAGAGGAAGAGATGATCAAGGGTTGTGGAGGAGAAGGAAAGGGAAGGGTTAGAAAGGTTAGAAAAGCACTTCTGTGGATGTGCTACCCTTCTGCAGCACCCAGTCCATTTCCAGTGCAGGGCCAGAAGAGCCGAGTTTTATTCAAGTATTGGCTTAAGTGATCATGATTATCCTGAAATCACATTTATGTAACAGTGTTTCTAAACCGGACACTTGACGAATATAGCCCAGACACCTCCAAATATATTAAAGTGAATTCATAAAGAATCCAACAAATTTGATCACATTTTTGTTTCATCTCAGTAAAATCCAAGGGTATAGAGGTGGGCAGTGGTTCGTTTTCTTCTCGTACATATAGTGCACATGAAGATTATTCTAGAAAATTCAAACACATTTAGTTGTTGCCATTTTCCAAGGTGCAATGATATATGTGTATTGTTCACAAAGCCCAAACTCAGAGACTAAGGATGAAGAATATGCACTTAAAAACTTAGACAAGTGGTTGGAGGGTGCCCACCTGAAACTCTTAATGTGACTGCTTATGGTTATAAAAGTAAATATCCAAGTGAATGGTACAGACAGTTGTTAGGTTTTTGCTGAGAAAGACTCATAGAAAAACTCACAGACAGGGAAGATGAATGAGGGTTAGAGTAGTCCAGGAAACTGAGGAGGTATTCAGTGGGTGAGATGATACATAACACTTGGACAAGCTGAAGAGGATGCAGAGAACACGCCCCCAGCAGCAGTTTGAAATCAGTAGTGCACCCAAGGCAACATGTGAAAAAGTGAGAGGAATAGTCATTTTCATAAATTAGCACTTACTTCCTTCCGGTCTTGGTATGATGTCTCTATTAAAAGTATGGAACAGCTAGTAAAAGAGAGAAAGGAAAAACAGTATTTTTAACAAATCAATATAAATTGTTTAAGTAGGTACACTTAGAACTTTGCATATTGTTATAAACTTGACAGTCGTTAATAACAAGAAATGTAATTTGATATTTGTCCCTGCTTCCCAGCATAGGCATCCTAAATCCTTGGAATTTCCTGAGGTGGAATGTCCTTTTTTATTAATAATTAAGCCCGCCCCCCCCCCCCCCCCGCAAATCACACCTGAGTTTATGCTAATGAGCTAACTTAGGATAGAAACCCTGGGTAGCCTCCAGATGGGACTGAACTCCAGAAAGACTAGTGATCAGTGGGTGGGACTTTTGGCCCCACCCATCCACCCCTTGGAAAGTAAATTGGAGATTAAGTGCTTTTTCTTAAAAGGGGGTTGAACTCTTTTTCTTCTTTCTTTTTAAGAGATGGGGTCTCACTCTGTTGCCCAGGCTCTAGTGCAGTGGCACCATCATAGCTCACTGCACTCTTGAACTCCTGAACTCAAGCAATTCTCCCCCTTCTCAGTCTCCTGAGTAGCTGGGACCACAGGTGCTAGCCACTACACACAGCTGGACATTAAGTTCTAAAACACTCTTGAAGAGTGAGATTTGATGAGCTTCCAGGGGGGTAAACACATGGAAGTGCTGGGAGGGTGGAGCACCCAGAGGACGGGAGCTCTGTGCACACTCAGTCCTCACTCCATACCTTGCCCTGCACATCTCTTCCATCTGGCTGTTCCCATCTTGCTTCTTTTATAACATTACAGTGAACATAAGTAAAATGTTCCCAAGTTTTGTGAGGCACTCTAGCAAGTTATGGAACTCAAGGAGGGGGTTGTAGGAATCTCCAATTTATAGCCAGTTAGTCCAAAGTATGCAAGGAAGACCCAAACTTATGACTGGCATCTGAAGTACAAGTAGTCAGGTGGGACTGAATTCTTAACTTGTGGGATATGACACTGACTCTTGAATTGTAGGGCACCCATCTGGCATCAAAGAATCGGTCCATGAAAGAAAAGGCCCACATATCTGTTGTCAGAGGTATTCTATCCAAGAAAGAGTGTTGTGATTTTCTAGTTAATTACATACTATCATATGCTTAGATGCAAAGATAAATAACAAAAAGACACATCTCAGAGTATTTTTTCTCTTATTGAGGTATGCTAAACTGAGGTAGCAAAAATAAGATAAACAGGACATGGTTCTTAAGAGACTTATCGAAAGTTTATGGAAATTTCAAACACCCAGTTTTACAACTATAGGACAACAAAGAAATGGCTTGTATTCTAATCAGTACAATGAAATTCATTTTTTCACCATTATTTCTAACACCTGGTATTTACGTAAAGAGTTAACCTCTGCATGTAATTTAAATAACTACATCTGAAATAGCAAGGTGATAATTCTGGACAGCCTTTAAGAATCGTAATGCCCCCCCCAAAAAAAAGAATTGTAATACTCATTTTCACAAGGCTTACAAAGCACCTGCCAAAAACATTAGTAACTGAATATTGCCTTGTCTGTATATCTGAGTTAATTACTTGGCTCTTTACTCCAAAAGAGAGGTTATATATGTCTTCAAGGTTACACGGCCACATGCCATTTCTCAATAATTTAGTCATGTGATACCTTGTGCTATATAAATTCACTTTCCAAAGTATTTGAATCTCTGGGGAGATATATTCTAGTTAATGCATTGACTTTACTAAAGATTAGTGTAAGCTGTTTGGAGTCTCAGTAACCGTAAATACTGTAAATACTATTGACTCCCAGCTAAAACTTTCAAGGACAAATTAGAAATAAATAGAAATAAAACTACAGAGGTTAAATCCAGCTCAAATATGGTAAGATGACACACAAAAAAATCTAACCACTATTTTATTTTTTTGGTGACGGTGATACATCCCTCCAACCTAGCATCAATTTTTTATTTAACTTTTTTAAATTTTATTTTCCGAGGTGTCCCAGAAGTTGCCACTAATGTTTCCATACATAGGGGAAATAATTGCAGCTAAATGTACCTTTATTTATAAAATACTCATTACAAAATTGTACAAAAAACGCACACAGAGCATTTTGTAAATATTTTGTTTAAAAAGGTACCTGTAGTTACAATTTCCCATTTTCCATATGTATGGCAACGTGAGGGGCGATTTTGGGTACATCTTGTATTTTTTGGTTTGTTTGGATTTTTGTTGTTGAGATGGGGGTCTCACTCTTGCTCAGGCTCTCCTGGGCTCAAGGAATCCTCCCACCTCAGCCTCCCAGAATGCTAGGATTATAGTTATGAGCCACCAGCCCAGCCTCAATTTTTTAAATATATTAATTTGGGTTTTCATTTCTCAAATGCCAGGTTGAGATTACTGAACAACGTCCTCATTCCCATTTCCTATACTCTCACCAAAGTGCTGTTATCATGAGAAAACACTGTTTTGTCCACTTCACACACACCATTCTGAAACCTCTCTCTTTTTACTGTATACGACCCCTCTTGTACTCATAAACCATGCTCTTTCCTTTTTTTTTTACTCATGTCTGCTAAACTGGCAAATGCTTTCCAGATAAGCCTGCCTGGTACCTGCACTAGCAGTTTATTTAGACTCATAATACTTGGAGTAGAATGTATTTAAATTGGTTCCTTGACATTTTCTAAAATTTTTCTCACTAAATCCCCAATTCAGTTTATGATCTGCCAAATTCTTAACTCCCAAAGGCCGCTAGTCTACCAAAATAAAAGCCGTGCTTGGAAAGTGGCAAACAGGCTGAATTCTGGTGCCTCTGGATTCATAATCACTACCTTTAATTTACTCCTCGAAGCAATCTGAATACAGAAGCCCATTCACTAAGGGTACATAATACCACATACCATTTGACTAAACCATAAATTGCTAAATCAAGCAAACTAATACAGCAGTCACTTACAATATTCCCTGCACTGCCTCACGTTTACTGTTCTCCATCTTCAAAACGTATTCTGAGCATTTATTGTGTTCATACCAAAGTACCATCAGGTAGGACAGAAGATTGAGAATTTAGATGACTTCTTCAAGTAAAGCAAATCACAGCGGTGAAACCGAGAAAAATCAGAAATAAAAACTAATGATGGACCAGTCTTATATGTGCTGCTGCTAGCCCAAGCCAAATTACTTGAATGCTGAATGTTTCCAAGATGAATTCTAAGACCTGTTTCAGCAGGAAACTTTTCTCAAATACTAAAAAACGAAAATAGCATAAAAAGAAAGGCAAGTCAACTCTAAAGGTCTTGAAATAAAGATCAACCATTGATTATTCTTACAGCTTCTTTTCCACCCAGAGCTTCCAACCACTGCTTCCTTTCCTCTTCTGAAAACGCCTGCATAGTCAAGGAAACGCCAGGCCTGAAAGACACCAGTAACAGATCAGGTTACCCCCTTGGCTGCTATAATAAAACCTTTCTTGCTGTTTCCAAAGATTTTACTGTGGTAAGTTTTTTCTTTCTTAAAAAATGTTTTAAGTGTGGTAAAATACATATAAATTTTGCAATCTTCACCATTTTTCAGTGTGTAGTTCAGTGACACTAGATACATTCCCATTGTTGTGCAACTGTTACCACCATCCTGCAAAACTGAAACTCCAGAACTTTCTTCATCTTGCAAAAATGAAACTCTATACCCATTAAATAATAACTCTCTGCTGCCCCTCTCCTCAGCCCCTGCCAACCACCATTCTACTTTCTATTTGTATGAATTTCACTACTCTCGGTACCACACGTGAGTGGGATTAGACACTATTTGTCTTTTTGTGACCAGCTTATTTCATTTAGCATAATATATTCAAGCTTCTTTCATGCAGGAGCATGTGTCAGAATTTCTGTGTATATACCATATACCATGTTTTGTTTATCCATTCATTCAACCATGGACACTTGGGTTGCTTTCCTTTTGTTTATTACGAGTAATGCTGCCACGGACACAAATGTACAAATATCTGTTCACGCCCATCCTTTCAATTCATTGGAATATATACCCAGAAGTGCCATTGCTGAGTCACACAGTATATGCATATGGACATACAGATAGCAAATAAGCCTAAGAAAAGAAGCCCCATCCTGCATCATGAGGAAAATGCAAAATAAAATGAGATACCATACCACACCTAATAGAATAGCCTAAATCTAAAACACTGACAATAACAAGCATTGATGAGAATATGAAGCAATAGGAACTCTTGTTGCTGGGAATGAAATTGTTACAGACACTTTGTTAGACAGTTGGTCATTTCTTACAAGAATTAAAAAAAAGAAAAGTCTCTTACTATAGGACCCAGCAATCATGTTCCTATACTTACCCAGAGGAACCGAAAACTTCTGTCCACACACAAACCTGCATACAGGTATTTATAGCAGTTTTATTTATAACTGCAAAAACTCATAAGCAACCAAGATGTCGTTCAATAGGCAAATGGATTAATAAACTCTCATACATCCTGACAATTAAGTATATACAGCACTAAAAGAAATGAGCTTTTGAGTCATAAAAACACATAGTAAGAACCTTAAATGTACATTACTCAATGAAAGAAGCAAATCTAAGAAATCTACATACTGTATGATTCTAACTATTCTGGAAAGGGCAAAACTACAGAGATAGTAAAAGATCATTAGTTGCTAGAAATTAGAGGGAAAGCAATGAATAGGCAAAGCACCGAGGATTTTTAGGGCCATGAAAATACCCTGTGTGATACAATGATATGTATCACTGCATACATGTCCAAACCTATAGACTGTACAACCCCAAATAAGCCCTTGTACCTACAAACTGTAGATTCTGGGTAATAATGCATGTCAAAGTAAGTTCATCAGTTTTAACAAGAAGAGCCAAGTGGTAAAATGGGGACACTATGCATGTGTAGGGACAGGGGAGTAGGGAAAGTCTCTGCATCTTCCTCTTAATTTTGCTGTGGACCTAAAACTGCTCTTAAAAATGTAGTCTCTAAAAAAAACATTTTTTTAAGTTCAGAGTCATCCACTAAGCTGAGAAGGCACCCAAGAGAGGAAAAGTCCACTCTGGAGGAGCCAGAATCAGCCCTTCACTGGTCCTATGAGCCAGTCAGAGGGTGGCACGCTGGAAAGAAAGGGAGACAGACCCAGGTCCAGCAACACAGGGCCTCCTGGCCACAGTTAGGATTTGATTTATCCTGTGCACCAGTGAAGGTTTTTAGCAGAAGAATAGCATGATCAGACAAAAACGGTACATAAACACTCTGGCTGCTGGCTAGAGAATGGACTAAAGATAGGCAAGAATTGTCTACAAATAGCTATGAAAAGACTGAAAGGGGGCCAAGTGCAGTGGCTCACACCTATAATCCAAGCACTCTGGGAGGCCAAAGCAGGTGGCCTCCTGCTTGAGGTCAGGAGTTCGAGACCAGCCTGAGCAACAGAGAGACCCATCTATACTAAAATTAGAAAAAACTAACCAGGCCTGGTGGTGCATACCTATAGTCCCTAGGGAGGCTAAGGGAAGAGGATCACTTGAACCCAGGAGTTTGGGGTTGCTGTGAAGTATGATGACATGGCACTCCACCCAAGCAACAGAGTGAGACTTGGTCTCAATAAAATAGAAAGTAAAGCAAAGTAAAAGGTAACGTAAAATGGGGGGCCGGGAGGCACAGAGGAAGACAGCAGACTAGAGACATCTTGCCGGCTACTGGGGCGTAACAGGGGAAAGTGGCCTTCAGCCACCTCTGACGGGGAGAATCTGCACAGAAACATCACTCTGGGGGGCATAATGAAGCAGCAAAAGACTTCAAGAGCCAAAAAGGAGGTCTGGAACTGAGAAAAACCTACACAGAAGGTAAGTGCTTGTACTGGCAGAGGCCGGAAGTCAGCCAGCTGTCCCACTGTCCTGGCTGACTGTGGACAGGAAAGGGCTGTGCTCCAGTATTTTGATTTTGCACTGGGCTGCTCACTGGAGCACAAAGTAGACTCGAACAGCATCAGGCAGGCTGAATGTCAGGCACTCCCACGGGCTTTGCTGCTGGCAGGGCCTTCCATTTTGGGAAAACCATCCAGGGCAAGAACAGTGCACAGGGTCCCAGTGCTCTGCTGGCCCTGGTGCACCTGCTGAGCTCAAGTGGCCATCATTGTGGTGCGCCAAGTTGTTAGGGGACACTATCTTACAGGCCTCACGGGAAGTGCAGTAAGAGCTTTGAGACCCCAGTCATATGAGAACTGAATGCTGATGAAGCAAATAGGCCCAGATTGAAAACAAGGAAGTCAGGAAGACTTGACCTCCTTTGCAACTAGAGAGTGGCCCCCAACCCCAATCATATACAGAAAATCCAGCATGTGTTCTCCTGCTCCTAACACCACAGTGCCACCTAATGTACAGGCAATATATTGCAATACACACACACACACACAGTTATACGTTTTTGCTTCTTTTTTGAATTTTTATTCCTTAGTTTTTTGCATTTTTCTTCTTTATTGTTGTTGCTATTTATTGTTTAGCTGTTGGTTATATTTTCATTTTTTCATTTCTACTTTTTTCAATAGCAAGGGCTCCTTTCATTTTTGTTAGGAGTTTTAAACCACTTTTAATCTTTCTTTTTTATTTCTCTTCCTTTTCTCTCTTTTGGTAAAGATGTTTCTACTTTTCTCATTTTTCCCACATAAATTTCTCGTACAACACATAAGATACCCTTTTTTTCTTCTTTATCTTACAAAATTATATTTTTAATTTTTATCTATTTGTATTATTTTTTTTTCTTCTCTGAGGGCTAAGGGGGTCATGGCATAGGTCTGGCTGGGGGTGGGGGTGGGGGTCCCTGCATTGGTCTGGCTCCAGGAGACCATGAGCTCATGGTTTGGGATATCCTTCTACCTTTGGCCTTTGGAAAGAAGGTATTAGTAAGTCCCTACTGCAATATACTCCTGATTTATTTCTGTATTTGGCGGAGGTAGGGATCTTGCTTTTTCCTAGGTCCTGACTTTGAGGGACCCATAAGCTCAAACCCCCGCAAAGTCCTAGTGCTGTGGGTGTGGTAAAAGCAGCCCACCACACACCACCATTTCCCCTATCACTCTCTTTCTCTCTTACTGTCCTCTATCTCTCACTTTCTTCAATTCTTTCCTTCTACCAACCCTTCTTTCTTCCCCCCCTCTTTATCTTTCCCTTCTCTTTTTCCCTTCTCACTCTTTATCCTTATCTCCCTTTTGGTCTTATGCCAAAGGCCACTTCAACACCTACACTCTGAGACAAGGTAATTTAAAGCAAAGAAGACAGTGAGAAGAAAAAACTAGGGGAAGGAAATGAATAAGAAGAAAACACACATGAGAAGGAACTAACAAATATTCTAGCCATGTGAAAACCCAAAATAGAGCAACATCCCCCACCAAGGGATCATGAGGTAGCAACTGTAGAGGATTCCACCTGCAAAAAATTAATGAAAATGACAGAAAGGAAAATTAACATATGGATGGCAAAAACAATAAAGGAAATTGACGAGAAACTGGAAAAACAAACAAAAAATGGATGAAAGATATGAAGAATATAGAAAAGATATGGCAGAGCTTAAGGAACTGAAGCAATCAGGAAACTTAAAAATACAGCAGAAGGTATTAACAGCAGATTAGACCACAGAGAAGAAAGAATCTCAGAGCTAGAAGATAAAGCTCTTGAGCTAATCCAGGCAGCTAAAGAAGCAGAAAAGGGGAAAGAGAAAGCAGAATATTCGTCCAGAGAAATATGGGACTTCACAAAGTGTTCAAACATACGAATTATAGCTATTCCTGAAGGGGAAGAAGAATGTTCCAAAGGAATGAAAAACATATTGGAGGATATCATAAGTGAAAACTTTCTAAGTGTCACTGAAAATCCCAAAACACTCCTTTTTGAGGGATATCAATATCCCAGTCATCTCAACACAAATAGATCACCTCAAAGACACATGGTAATAAACCTGTCAAAGTAAAGAGGAAAGAGAAAATTCTGTAAGCAGCGAGGAGTAAGTGCAAATTGACCTAAAGGGTCGTATGCATCAGGATGACAGTGGACTTCTCAGTTGAAACTTTCTAAGCAAGAGGAGAATGATCAGCTATTTTTATCCTCATTAAACAAAATATTTTTCAGCCAAGAATTCTATATCCTGCTAAACTAAGCTTCAAAATTGCAGGAAAAAAATCATTTTATCATAAAAACATTTGCACTAGAATGTTAACCACAGCTAAATTTACAATTCCCAAGATGTGGAATCAACCTAAATGCCCATCAACTCAGGAAAACATTAACAAGCTGTGGTGTATGTATATCAAGGAGTACCATTCAACTATAAGAAAAGATGGAGACTTTACATCTTTTGTATTAACCTGGATGGAGCTGAAATACATTCTTTTTAGTAAAGTATCACAAGAATGGAAAATCAAGTATACAATGTACTTGATTTTATTATGAAGCCAGTAGATGATCTAACACACACCCGCATGGGAGAAAAACTTAATTCTCTTCAAGTTGCGGGGAGGAATAATGGGGTGGGGGAGAAAGGGTTGGTGTGCTCCACTTAAAGGGCACAAGGGAGGGGTGTATGGAACACCATTTGGGTGCAGGACACAACTACGAGAGGGAACTTAAGAAATTCAAAAATGGTGATCTGGTTGTTTGTACCTTCACAATGAACTGAAATTAAAAAAGAAATAATAATAATTATTATTATATATACACACACATATACATACACACACAAGGTAGACAAAGTTCATGTGCAATTTACTATGGTAAACTATTTGCAATTAAACACAAACTGTATGTCCACCCATCCTGTATATACAAAAAAAAACTGGTTTTGTCTCCAGTTCCTGGCACAAAGTTTCTGGAACCCTTAGAGTTTCCTAATAGAGGTGACAGGAGCGTCTCTTGTTATTCATAGCAAAACCTCTTTCAAACATTTGAGTTTATGCTAATAAAGTGATAACCTCAGGATGGGAGTGCTGGTTGCAAGCAGAGCCAAGCACATCATGAGAGGGTCAGACAGTCAGCGCCATTCCCCAACTTCCAAGAAGATGGGGCCCTGGAGATTGACTTAATCACCAAAGGCCAATGATTTAGTCAACCTTGCCTATGAAATGGACCCTCCATAAAAACACCTAAATAAAAAGAAAAAAGTAAAATAGCATAAAGCAGAATAACATAAAGTAAAATAAAACAAAAAGACTGAAAAGATGATACAGAACAAAAATGAAAAAAGACAAAGAATGGACGTAAGTATTCTAGAAGAGCTCCTACATGCTTAAGCAACAAAATGAGTAAGAAAACTGTCTCTCTAAAAATAAATAACAGATCAATTATACAACATTAAAAACTACTAAAGGGATTCAATGAGAGCCATAAACAATTAGCAAATAAGGACTTAATACACCCATGCTTGCAAAATACACGATGAACCTAAAGAAGGTCCTTTAAACTCGCTAGCTTCTTTTTGTTTTCCCCTCAGGTTTTCCACTGATGTTCATATGTGAGGGGAAATATCAACTACAGGTAAATGGTTGAATATTATTAGCCACGTTACATCTAGAATAGCAAAGGGAGATGCTGCCTAGGAGAAAGAATGACAGTTCTGGTAACTTGGAACATAGAAATGAGTGTGGAATGGTAAAGAGTAAAAAGAATTATGAACTAGAATTATCAATACCAAAGTAAGGATAAAAGGCAACTATCAGGATTCAGATCCAACAGCCATTTACATCTGGACAAAAACCCCATGTGGCATAAAAAGTGAAGTATTATTAGACTCCTTGCCTCCGGGCACAATGACTCAGTCCTGGCCCTTTGTGGAAGAGTGCAGAGACAAACTCGATGAAAGATGAGAGATTAAGGAAAACTGGATCATCCACAAGGAAAGAATTCTATTTATTTACATTCTGGCAAATAATAAGGTAACTGAAAACATTTCCACTATTGAGAATAAATTCATTACACTACACTTTCTTTGTAACACACTTGAAAAACATTACTTTAGAACCAAAGGGATCAGCAACTAGCATTACGTAAGACTTGGTCCCACCTTATCACAAATACTGCTTATATTCAACCTCTCTTTCCTTTACCTCTGAAACATTACAATAGGAAAAGTAAAACATGCACTAAAACATATTTCAACCATTTTAAATTTCTAATGCTTCTTTTTCTTTTTAAAAATCAATTGCTTGGACATCATTAAGCAAAAAATGAGCCTTTAGGAAATATTTAACATATTTCAGACTGCAATATTAATAGCACCTTGCTAGTAAACTAAAATAAGAATTTTACAGTTTTTGAAAGGGCACGTTTCATCAATAAATTTTTAGGGATATAAACAAAAGAGCAAATATAAGAACAGTAAAGAACAGAAAATTTCATAACAATGTTTTGGATTATTCACATTTATATAAAGACATAGCAATTATATCATAATTTCATGGAGAAGCAAAGGTAACAACAATGGAACTAGAATTAGAACCGAGAAAGTTCTGAGTTGGGTTCTTGGAGCCAATATTGTTGCAATGCATCATACTGGTTCAACTGAGAACAATGCTACTCCCTTATTCATCTCATAATTCATCTCAACCAAACCACAACCCATTACCTACCTACCTACCTACCTACCTAAGTGCTCAATACCATGGTAAGCTCTGAATAACTGACCACAGATGAGTCAAAACTGATGCTTAAAAACCTAACAATATAAATTTCATGAAGGAAAAAAATAAACCAGGTAAAAGGAAACAAGTTACCAGACAGTCTTTCTTTCCTTAAAACCATAATTATACTCTATAAAGCATAAGGTTGGGAGTTGAAATCTGAAGGAAAAAAAAAAAAAACATTTAATGTTAAACAAGTTCTGGAATCAGCATCTCAATCTTTTCATTCACTTATTCAAAATAAAAAATATATATATGTACTATTATTCATCAGGTACAACCTTAGGCCTAAGCATAAGACACTATCTGTGGGACTATGATCTGTATTTTACATTTTACTCCTCATCTATTAATTCTCTTTCAATTGCATTTTTATAGATCTATCAAAATATGTGCAAGACACCTGTTTTCCTGTATTTTACCTGATAGACCACTGAGGTCATAGATACAGAAAATATACAAAAAGAAAAAAGTACAGAGAAATAAAAACAAGACAAGCCTGGAGAAACATTATTTTTTTTTTGAGACAGAGCCTCAAGCTGTCACCCTGCAGAGAGTGCCATGGCACCACAGCTCACAGCAACCTCCAATTCCTAGGCTCAAGCAAGTCTCCTGCCTCTGCCTCCCAAGGAGCTGGGACTACAGGTGACTGCCACAAAGCCCGGCCATTTTTTGGTTGCAGCCGTCGTTGTCGTTTGGCAGGCCCGGGCTGGATTTGAACCCACCAGCTCAGGTGTACGTGGTTGGCGCCTTAGCCCCCTGAGCCACAGGCACCAAGCCAGGAGAAACATTATTATAAATGGAGGGAGTTGTTAAGCAAAAACACCCATTAAGTTTTTTAAAGATACCAAAATTTATGATAGTAGCAATCAAGAATATTATAAAACTTTTTCTTTTTTGGAGACAGAGTCTCACTATGTCACTCTTCGTAGAGTGCTGTGGCATCATAGCTCACCGCAACCTCTAACTCTTGGGCTTAAGCGATTCTCCTGCCTCAGCCTCCTAAGTACCTAGGACTACAGGCACTCACCACAATGCCCAGCTATTTTCTTGCTGCAGATGTCATTGTTGTTGAGCAGGCCTGGGCTGGGTTCAAACCCGCCAGCCTCGGTATATGTGGCTGGCGCCATAACCACTATGCTACGGGCTCCGAGCCTATTCTAAGGCTTTTTAAAGAAGAACGGTGAGAAGGAAACAGACAAACAAACCCAATTAGCAGAAGTTCTACACTAACTTTTATCATGAAAAGGGAAAAGTGCCAATGTCAAACAAAGGACTTTGAAAGGTTAGAGAAATGTAGTAGTTGTAGTAAGCTTCTCATTAGGGTTTCTGGAAAAAATTATGAAGTACAAATCTATGCATCAGACATTTTCCAGAGATAAAAGTATGTTGCCTAATTTTACTCAACTTCTCTCAAGTTAAGTATTTTTCATAACTTCTCTCTTTTGTCCACCAAAAAGATGTTTCAAATAGAGGAAGCAAACAATGACACAGTCAGAAATAGGATCACATGTGCCAATAAAAGCAAATTCAAATAACTATTAGAGAACTGCTGCTTCTACTTAGAATGCCAGAAATTATGAGAGGAAATGATTCCCAACTTACCAATAAGATGGCAAAGATGGAGAACCACAGTTGTTTTTCCTTAAACCAACCTGGGAGTGAAGATATGAAGAAAACCTAATGAACCAAAATCTAGAAAGTAAAAGAGCTCTCCCTAGAGAAAAGACAAAGGCAGACAGAAAGACAGACACACAAGCATTGCATTCATCCCTGGCAGCGCAAGAGGAAAGCCAGACAGAATACAAGGTAGTGTGGGGCAGCGCCTGTGGCTCAAGGAGTAGGGGGCCAGCCCCATATATCAGGGGTGGCAGGTTCAAGCCTGGCCCCAGCCAAAACTGCAAAAAAAAAAAAAAAAAAGAATACAAGGTAGTGTGATGGTTTAGAATTCATAGGAGACCTAGAGAGTCTGATCTCACTCTCCAACTCTTACCTGTGAGGATTTCACCAAGTGCTCATGATGAAATCTGAGAGCAGGACTGAGAGACCAACCCTAAAGTATATGAGGGGCAAAGAGAAGAGAGAAAACTTCAGGTACCTCATGCTATCTCAGAGTAGAGCACAAAAGACTCTTGTGGCTGGGCCAGAGGCAAATAGATAGTATCCAAGGCACAGGCATATAAGGGCATGCTAAAGGCTGAGGACAGTGCAGAAGAACTGAGACAAGCCTTCCAGAGAAGGTTTCAATAGCATCCTCAAATCACATTAAAGCCTGAGATAAACTGAATCTAATTAAAGTAGCAACAATGCCAAATCTCAGCTCCACTACAAAGTGGGCCCTACGCATTAGTGGCCTAATTGAAAGAACTGGCACACCCTCCACCAGGCACGAATATTACTTACTTTCTCTGCTGCACCATACACAGAGTATCTGGCTTTCAATCAAAAAATCATAAGACACAAAAAGAAATAAGAAAATACAAACCCAGCATCAAGAGAGGAGACAGGCAAAAAATCAAAAATATAGCCAAGACATTAGAAAAAAAAATAAACAGGAAAAACAACAAGTATGGTAAGAGCCTAGTGCAAAAGGTAGACAACATGCAGAACTGATGGGGATTTATGGCATAGAGATGAAACAAACAGAGGCAAATGACTATACAAAAAAGTAAAAAGTAGAAGGGAACAAGATAGCAGACCAGAAAGAACATTCAGCTGAGCTCTCCTGGTACGACCGAGAAAAAAGGAAGAACCCAACAATACCTGGAGAGAGGAGATCTAAGCCAAAGTAATAGCTTGGGGAGCACAACAAAGAGGTGGTGACCTGGATACAACGTGTGATCCAGAGTGGTAGAAATCTGACTCATTAGGAGAGTAAGAGCCACCAGGATAAACTGGCATACACCCCCACCCCCCCTTCCCCCAAGGAGGTCTGAGATGGGAGAAAGCCTTTCCAGAGTTTTCAGTTCTGGGGGGAAGCTACATTTTGAGTGGAAAGCTTAGAAGAGTGGGAGGCCTCAAATAGTATATACCAACCAGATTTGAATACTGATTAGAGTGGATTTCCCATCAGTTTGTTGGCTGGTGAGACAGCCATACCTGGAAGGTCTTAGTGGCCAGGCGGCTGCCATTGTAGGAGAGTAGTGAGGAGATCTTAGCAGGAGCTTAAGAGTAGCCCCTTAGCACAGCCTTCTAAATTCCACCTGCAGGATCAGAATTACACTCTTGTGACAGGCTGAGAAACTCCTACACCCCAAGGGAACTAGTATTATGGGGTACAGTAAGACCTATCCCTGAAGGATTCAGGAGAGCTTTAAAATCCCAACTCCGTGGGGTCTGAATGCTGAGAAAACAGTAAGGCAATCACCCGAGGGCAACTAAGTTAGGGAAAAAAGCCACAGGGGTGGCTTGTGGCTGGCTATGTTTTCCATCTTCTAAAAAAACCACAGCATCACCTGGAGTCCTGGAGACATATTACAACATATATATTCCTGTAAAAGTTGACCTCTTCCACTATATATAAATTTTTTTAATTATTTTTAATTTTTTAAACATTGTATTCTTTTTTTCATCTTATTGTCTATATTGCTGGGGTTGCTCCAGTTGTGACCGTAGCATTTGTTTTGTTTTGTTGTGGGGTTTTTTTTTGCTAATTTGGTTGGTTGGTTCTATTCTTCACTTCTATTTTTACTTTCATCAAGAGAAAGGATTCCTCTATTTTTGATCATGAGGAAGAGTTTGCCTTCGCTCAGTCTGGTATGGTGCTCCTGATTATCAAGGAGGCCGACCAGCCTGGCCCTCCAAATCTTTGAATTACATGGTGGCCTTAACACTGTGTCAATCAATACTATTTCTTTGACCACTTTCCTTATCTCTTCCCGTCTTCATTCTCTCCTGTTCTTCAATCCTCTTTTTTTGATCCCACTTCCCCCTTCTTTTTTCTTCTTTGTTTCTTTTCTTCTCGATTTTCACTGTTTGAGCTTTACTCTTCTCTTCCTTTTGACCTACACTTTGAGATAAAGTTAATGATGCAAAGGATGACGCAGAAAGAAAGAAAGGAAGACAAGGAGGTGAACAAGTAGAAAGAACACATAAGAAGAAATCAACAGAAAAATTGGGGCAACATTAAAAGCCAAAACAGAGCAACTCCCCCAAGGGACCATGAGGCAGCTACTGCAGAAGAATCCACCTACAAAGAATTAATGGACTTAACACACAAAGGGAATTTAAAATATGGATAACACAAATGAAAGAAATGGACAAGAAAATGGAATAACAGAAGCAAACATTGGATGAGAAATATGTAGATATAGAAAGGATATGGCAGAGTTTAAGGAAATGAAGGAGAATCAGGGAATGTAAAAAAGCAGTAGAAAGTATTAAAAATAGATTTAACCACAGAGAAGAAAGAACAGAGTTAGAGGATAAAGTCTTTGTGTTAACTTTAACTTTGTGTTAAAAAAAAGAGAGAGAAAGCAGAGCAGGTGCTTAGAGAACTACAAGACTCCATGAAGCTTTCAAATATACGAATAATACAGATCTCTGAAAGGGAAAATTGTCCCAAAGGCATAGAAACCTTACTGGGGACTATAAATGAAAACTTCCCAAGTTTTATAAAGATCCCAACACAGTCCTTACAGATGGATATTAAACCTCAGGTCATCTCAACTAAAACAGAATTTCTCCAAAACACATTATAATGAACCTGCCCAAAATCAAGATGAAAGAAAAAATTCTGCAAGCAGCCAGGAGTAAGATGAACAGACCTACAGAGGAAGATCCACTAGGGTGACACCAGACTTTTCAAATGAAACATTCCAAGCCAGAAGAGCATGGTCATCCACCTTCAACATTCTTAAACAAAACAATTTTCAGTCCAGAATTCTAAATCCTGCTAAACTGAGTTTCAAAATTGATGGAGAAATAAAATCTTTTGCAGATAGACAAACACTAAGGAAATTTGCCACAACAAGACAAGCTTGGCAAGAAATACTCAGACCTATTTTTAACACTGACCATCACAATAGACCATCAGCAAAGTAAACACCATTAGCTAAAGTTCGAATTTGCACAATGGTACAAAGGATAAAATGACACAACAGACTTTCACAAAATAAGATGAATAGAACTTCATCACACTTATCAATTCTCTCAATAAATGTCAATGGACTAAAGTCACCATTCAAGAGGCAAAAGCTGGCTGACTGGATGCCACAAGCCATCCATATGCGTCTCTAGAAAACACATTCAGCCTTGAAGGACAAAACAAGATTCAGGGCTAATGTATGGAAAATAGTACTTCAAGCAAATGGAAATCAGAAGAAAGGAGGGGTTTCAATCTTATTTTCAGACACAGCAACTGTTAAGAAAGTTAAGAAAGATCAAGATGGACACTTTATTCTGGTCAAGGGAACAATACAACAGGAAGACATTTCAGTTTTAAATATTTATACGCCCAACTTAAATGCTCCCAGATTTATGAAACAGACCTTGGGGGGTCTCAGCAATATATCCCATTAACACCATAATAGTCAGGGACTTTAACACCTCTCTGATAGAACTGGACAGATCCTCTAAACAGAAACTAAACAAAGATACATAGGACTTAAACATGACCCTGAAACAAATGGGATTAATAAACATATACAAAACACACCATCCCAAAGCTAAAGAATACACATTTATCTCATCAGTCCATGGTACATACTCCAAAATAGACCACATCCTAGTATACAAATCAAACCTCAGCAAAATTTAACAAAATAGATATCATAAAATAAATAATTTTATTTTAAAAGCAAGAAATTATACCTTGTATCCTCTTAGACCACAAGGCAACAAACATGGAATTCAACTCCAGCAAAAATGCTCATCCTCACACAAAGAGATGGAAATTAAACAACCTTATGCTGAATGATAGTTGGGTTCAGAAAGAGATGAAAAAGGAAAATATTAAATTAAATTCCTATGTTGTTAAACATAACAACATGTTACCAAAACCTGTGAAATACAGCAAAAGCAGTTTTGTAAAGGAAATTTATTGCACTGGATGGCTACATTTGAAAACAGAAAGGGAGCACATCAACAAACTCAAGAATCATCTTATGGAATTGGAAAAAGAAGAACAATATAATCCCAAACCCAGCAGAAGAAAAGAAATAACCAAAATAAATCAGAGATAAAATAAATTGAAAAAAACAATCATTCAGAAAACTAACAAAACAAAAAAGGTGGTTTTTCAAATAATTAATAAAATCAATAAACTTTGGCCAAATTAACTAGACACAGAAAATAAAATCTCTCGTAACCTTGATCAGAAATGATAAAGGGGAAATAACAGATGACACAGAGATACAAGAGATTATCTCTGATGACTACAAGAAGCTCTATGCCCAGAAATTTGACAACATGGAGGAAATAGACCAATACCTGGATTCAAACCTTCTCCCTAGACATAACCAAGAAGCAATATATCTCTTCAACAGATCAATTTCAAGAACTGAGATCGAAAAAACAATAAAGAAGAGGAGCATGGTGGCTCATGCCTATAATCCCAGCACTTGGAAGGTAGAGGCAGGCGGATTTCCTGAGCTCACAGATCCGAGACCAGCCTGAGCAAGAATTAGACCCCATATCTAAAAATAGTTGGGCATTGTGGCGGGGTGCCTATAGTCCCAGCTACTCAGGAGGCTAAGACAAGAGAATCACTTGAGCCCAAGAGTTTGAGGTTGCTGTGAGCTAAGATGCCACAGTACTTTACTGAAGGTGACCAAATAAGACTCTCCAAAAAAAAAAAAAACAAAAAAAGAATGTCCCAACCAAAAAATGCCCTGGTCCAGACGGCTTCACACCAGAATTCTATCAAACCTTCAAAGAAGACCTTATTCCCATACTACAGAAATTATTCCAAAAAACTCAAAAGTAAAGAATCTCCCCCATCACCTTCTATGAAGCAAACATCACCCTAAGACCAAAACCATGAAAAGATCCAACTAAAAAGGAGAATTTCAGAACAATTTCACTAATGAATACAGATGCCCAAATTCTAAATAAAATCCTAGTCAATAGATTACAGCTACACATTAAAAAAATCATTCATCACAATCAAGTAGGTTTCATCCCATGGAACATACTCAAGTCCATAAACATAACTCACCATATCAACAGAGCCAAAAACAAAGCCCATATGATCCTCTCAATAGATGCAGAAAGAACATTTGACAAAATACAGCATCCTTTTCTAACAAGAACACTTAAGAAAAGAGGCTTAGGTGGCACATTTCTTAAACTGTTTGAAGTCGTCTACAACTAACCCACAGCTAACGTCACACTGAATGGAGTAAAACTGAAAGCTTTTCTGCTTACAACTGGAACAAGACAAGGATGTCCACTATCATCACTGCTATTCAACATAGTTCTGGAAGTTCTGGCCAATGCAATCAGGCAAGAAGGTTATAAAGGGCATCCAAATGGGGCAGAAGCCGTTAAACTCTCACTGTTTGCTAATGATACTTAGAAAACCCCAGCAACTCAACCACAAGACTCCTGAAGTAATGTCTCAGCATATAAAATCAATGGCCACAAATAACTAGCCTTTGTATACACCATTAACAGCCAAGATGAGAAGCTAATCACGGTCACAATTCCCTTCACAGTAGCTTCAAAGAAAATGAAATACTTCGAAATTTACCTAACAAAAGAGGTGAAGGACCTCTTCAAAGAGGATTATGAAACCCTAAGAAAAGAAATAGCAGAAGACATTAACAAATGGAAGAACATACCACACCTTTGTACAGGAAGAATCAACATTGTTAAAATGTCTATGCTACCCAAAGAAACCTACAGATTCAATGCAATTCCTATTAAATTACCAACAGCAGACATTGAAGAACTGGAAAAATAGTACTTCCTTTGGTATGGAATAAAATAAATAAATAAAATGATGCATTAAAGAAGGTAGAAAAGACAGATTTACATTACCTGCATCAGCCCTGCCCCAACCCTAGGCAGTCAGTTGGGGGAAGGACAGAGAAATGAGTGTAGGACTTTCCCTTGGACCCTAATACCAGACCCACTTCAGTAAGACTCAGCACCAAAAAGAGTCTATCTCAGGAATTAAGTTAGCTTAACTTAGAAAATTCAGGGCAATTCACAACACTAATAGATTAAAGCAAAATATTTTATGTTCCTTTCAATAGACACTAAAAAATATTTGGTCAAAACTCAAACCTATTTATGATTAAAACTAAAACTAAGAATAAACAAAACAATCCTCAAAATAAAGAGGGTAATTATAAACAATTTTTACCTACCGGCATCCCCAGGTTACAAAGCAGATAGGTTCTGTGGGTTTATTCTCAAATTGAATTTGTATGTAAGTTGAAAAAGGCATATTTACCTATTACCTGTAATAGCATCTGTTCTTAAGTGGGAGTTGTAAATTAGTCGGATGTTTCTAACTCAGGGACTGCCTGCAATAAATGAATGTTTTCCCTCTGACATCAGGAATAAGGCAAGATAGCCAAGAGCACCACTTCTGATCAACTTTTATGGGCAGTCTTAGGCAGTGTAAAAAGGCAAGTTAATAAAAAAAAAAAAAAAGACTTACAGATTGGAAAGGAAGAAATAAAGCTGTCTTTGTTCACACATGAACGCCCTACATACATAAAAAAACTCCTAAAGAAACTGCCAGAATAACAGAACTAACCAGTGAACTTAGCAATATTGTAGGATACAAAAGTCAAGTACAGGCTCAATGCATGTGGCTCAAGCGGCTAAGGCTCCAGCCTCATACACCTGAGCTGGCAGGTTCAAATCCAGCCCAGGCCCACCAAACATCAATGATGGCTACAACCAAAAAGTAGCCAGGCGTTGTGGCGGGCGCCTGTAATCCTAGCTACTTGGTAGGCGGAGGCAGGAGAATGGCTTGTGCCCAGGAGTTGGAGGTTGCTGTGAGCTGTGATGTCCAGGGTGACAGCTTGAGGCTCTGTCTCAAAAACAAAAACCAAGTACATTTCTATATACTAACAGTAAGCACTTGAAAAACAACTATCTTTTTAAATTATCATGCAGAAACAAAACGTTTAGGGAAATTTAACAAATGATGTCCCTCATCTCTAAACTGAAAGCTATAAAATATTACTGGGAGATATTAAAGATCTAAATACATAGAAACTCATGTTCAGTAAATATACTGAACTAATACTAATCTATGTGAGATTGACGGATGGGGGTCATTTGGTAAAAAAAAATTCTAAAATGTATAAGGAAATAATAAATGACTTACAGCAGCCAAAACAATTGTTAAAAGAACAGAGAATTTATAGCACCTGACTAAAGCTACAGCAATCATTGTAAGTATGGATTTGGCAAAAGGATGAAAAGATGGAAGAGAAAATGGAATCTAGAAATAGACCTACACATATATAATCAAATGATTTTTTTAGAAAGACGCCAAAACAATTACATGAGAGCAAACATTTTATCAACAAATGGTGCCGGAAATATTGATTATTTACCTGGGAAAAAAATAAACAGACTTCAACCCCTACACCTACACAATATAAACCTTCTCAAAACAAAATCTTCATGAGTCACAGACTAATTACAGAGCTTTATAAGAAAACATGGGAAAATGTCTTCAAAACCTTAGAGCAGAAAAAGATTTCTTAGCAAAAAACACTACCAATAACATTTTTTAAAACTAATAAATTCAAATTAAAATGTTCTTCTCATCCAAAGACATCATTAAGAAAATAAACAGCCAAGCTACAAGGATATGAAAATATTTACAAATTATTATATCTGATGAAGGATTTATATTCAGAATACTTAAAGAATTCCTACCATTTAGTAAAAAGACCTAAAACCTAATTTTTTAAATGGGCCAAAAACTTAGTTACTTCACAACAGAAGAAATATAAATGACCAATAAGCACATGAAAAACTGTTTAACATCATTAGTCAAAATTGGCTAGAATGAAAAAAATCAACATAATCAAAGGCTGAGAAGGTATTGGAACTGGAACTCACACACTGCTGGTGGAAGGGTAAAACTACTTTGGAAAACTCAATTTCCTACAGGTCACACATGCAATTCCACTCCAAAGTATTTATACAAGACAAATGAAAATATGTGTCCACAAAAACCCTTGTACAAAGCTGTGTATTCCAGATTCATTCACAGAAGCTAAAAAGTTTCCTGTGTCACACACTCCTGAGTCCTTCACCACAAAAATAAATCTGTATTAATATCAACCTAGATTGCCACTTAAACACCAGAAGCAATATAAAATGTGGCTTTCAACATATTACTATCAACGATACCATCTTTAGGTCAAAACTTTACACTCCATGAAAAAACACTGAAGCTTGTATATAAAAAATAGCATTGTGACAGGCGCCTTGTGGTCCCAACTACTCGGGAGGCTGAGGCAAAAGAATCACCTAAGCCCAAGAGTTGGAGGTTGCTGTGAGCTGTGTGACGCCACGGCACTCTACCCAGGGCGATAAATTGAGACTCTGTCTCCACAAAAAAAAAAAAAAGGAAGAAGAAGAAAAGAAATGGAGTTGCTAATTCTGCCTATTCCATGTTCTCCCAATTCCATTTAAATTCTTTTAAAATAACTTCCTTTCCTAGTCTCCCATCACCAGAGTCTCAGTAGAATTCTTCAATAATTCAACAGCCCTAAAAGGATAAACCCACACGGAGCCAGTTCCATTTGGCCTCACTTCATCTCAGGTGGTATAAACAAAGCTTCTATTAAACTTTTTTAATTGAAATGCATACCTCCTAAGTATATTTACATAAAACAGTACACTGCCATGCAATTCCACAAACATTTGTTGGCATCTTTACCTTATTAAATGCTATAAAGGAGGACTTCTCACCAGCCTGAACCAGAACAACCAAAAATGAAAAATAAATAAAAATTTTAAAAAATCCTAGCCAGTTGTTGTGATGGGCACCTGTAGTCCTAGCTATTTGGGAGGCTGAGGCAAGAGGACCGCTTAAGTCCAGGAGTTTGAAGTTGCTGTGAGTTGTGATGCCATAGCACTCTACCAAGGGCAAAAATGTGGGACTCTGTCTCAAAAAGAAAAAAATAAAGTCACTGGTATTTAAGATATCTAACGCTTTAGATACATGGGTGATTTCCTCCTCCTATCATCATCATAAAAATATACATGAGTGAATTATAAAAGACGCATTCTGCCATCCTTTCAAGAGTGACAAACGAGAACGAGGCCAAAAAAAAAAAAAAAAAATCAAACCAAATATGATACTTGAGATGTCAGAGTAATGAGAGCAAAATGAGAATCATTTTCTTTTTTTTTTTGTAGAGACAGAGTCTCACTTTATCGCCCTGGGTAGAGTGCCGTGGCGTCACACTGCTCACAGCAACCTCCAGCTCTTGGGCTTAAGCGATTCTCTTGCCTCAGCCTCCCGAGTAGCTGGGACTAC